>CAODLS011250288.1:0-23131 GCA_948243855.1 Flueggea neowawraea
GGAGAATTTTGGTTCAAATGTGCTATCTTTCTAGGTCATCTCATATGCCTATAAATAGACTTGCACCCCTTGCCATTTATCCATCCCTTGGCCGAATTTTCTTTAGGTAAAAACAGGGCATAACCGAATTTGTGAGTGTCACAATTCAAAGAGAGAAAATAATTTTGTGAGCTTTAGAATAGAGATTCTAACAGGTGCTAGTACACTACAATCAATCCAAGGTAAGTTCGTTCGTGTGGATACCTATAGCCAAGTTCGCGCAAAAGCAACGTGATTCCTCAAAGGTAATTCGGGTTCTTGGTACAAAGAGCTACACCAACGTTTCATACAACCGATCGATCGTGCCTTGGTGAAAAGTAAATCTTCCAACCTTAATTATATATGTTGATTTGCATGGGTCCTTGGGGGAATTCAATGCATTAAATTTTTGTTATATCCGCTGCCATGTATGTATATGAATGTCATATTTTAGCCGCAAATTCCAACATGAGGTGCCAGTGGAAGAGGAACAACCTGCCACTGAGGTACTAGTGGCTGAGGAAAGACCTAAGACTGAGGTCCTAGTGGTAGAGGAAAGAACTAAAACTGAGGTGCCAATGGCAAAAGACAGACTTGACTCTAAGATTCGTACTGTCGTTCCTCATGAACATAAATTAGAAAGAAAAAAAAATCACAACCCTCCTCATCTTCTTAGAGATGCTCAAGCATTTACGAAGATCTCGCGAGCTGAAGAAAATGAGGGAAAACTTCTTTTACTAGTATGTAGATAAGGATTTCAAGGCATCCGCCTCATCCTTTGACTTTGACTCTAGTGATTCCTGTGAGTCTTCAGACTGGGGGTTTCCGTTCCTCCATCAGGTCCTCCACCTCAACCAATTCCTGCACTTGAACCAGCTATTAATCCAGCTGACATCGCACATGACTGAGCTCATCAAAAAAGGATCAGGGCGTTCGAAAGACTGTTAGAAGAAGAAAAAGCCAAATTAGCAAGCATGCCTCTAATTCCAGAAGTCATTGAATTATCCAATGGTGATGATGATGACGAATCAATTTTTGACCTATTGTTTTGCACCTTTCTAGTCAAACAAACCATTCGAGAGGCTACACCATATTTAAGCGAGCAAGACAATGCACAAGTTCTTTCTCAAGTGGCGAAAGAACTATAAGATCACGATTCAAAGCCTTCCCAATCCTCTCAGTGATCTTTCATAGCTTCAGATCCACATGTCATGCATAGATCTTGCACTTCATATCTTTTTCATGTATTTATGTGTATGTCTAATCTGTGTTATATCTGATCTATCAATGAACTGATGCTTTCTACATTTTTGTGTTCTCTGCTCTTAATCTATGTTATACTTCCTTATGTTCTATCAACATTATTTTTTTTATTGTAAAAAAATGGGGAGAAAATGAGAATGTAAGAAGAGTTTGTTGAATTGTGTTATTGATGGTTATGCTCTGATTTTTTGAATTGTTTTATTGATGGTTATGCTCTGATTGCTCTGATATATGATATAATTTGATTAAAAATTGTGTACTAACAATCGGAAAAGGCTTGACAACCTTGATTAAATTTGTGTTAAAATTGTCTTTAAGTAACTTAAAGACAGGTTCATTGATTAAGAGGGAGTGCAAACTCTTTCAATGTTTTGTTATCATAAAAAAGGGGGAGATTGTTGAACCAGTTTTGGTTAATATGTAAACTCTTGAAATTTTGATAATTTAACAAGACAATTGAAATAGTTAAGTTATGCACGTTCTACAACCCTCTAAGCAATTGAAGGTTGATCTAAGCATTTTTGAATCAATACCTACGCACATTGATGATATAAGGAGCATTCTAAGATATCTGAATTGACGCTATATGCGTAAAAGAACATTCTATACACGTGGAACAGGTGCTACGGCATAGAAGGAAGTGTAATGCGCGTAGACGCATTATAATCAGTAGGTAGAAAGATCCAAACTTAGGATGTGTGCATTGTACAAAGACCAATGCACGTAGTAAAGAAAAGACATCTACTGGCTTGAAGGCCACCTTCTACTACGCACGCTGATCATTGGTCTATGCACGTAGACGGGGTCGAAAGGCAAACTCAAAAGAATTCACGAGACAAGCCTAGTCACATTCTACATAAGGAATGTGCGCGTAGAAGAGTAAAAGACACATCTTTAAGAAGATTATACTACGCACGTAGGACAGTTCTCAACGCACGTAGTCGAAGATGACAACTGTCTGAGATAAAGCCAAGTTCTATTGCAGTGTGTCAGATTTTCAAATGGTAACATTTTCTATGAAAGTGCCAGATGATGTCTGGAAAGCACAGAGATCTACCCGATAAGGAAAGCACAAAGACAAGGATGAATTGTACTACCTGACACAATCAAAACGCTCCTCGATTTTTGAAATTTAAATATTCTCTGGCACCATCAAGTGAAAAATCAAAGGTGATATCTTGAAGCAACGTCAACGCACCTAGTGCAGTATGTAACGCACACAGAACGAAAGATCTGTGCACATAGAAGAAGGGTCTATGCACGTAGCTGATATGTGATGTCAAGCAGTGGCTACTAGAATATATCCAATGCACATAGAAGGAAGAAAGTTGCATGTAGAACTCTGATGAACTTATGAACTATACACGCAGTACCAGTGGTATACATGTAGTACAAGCTAATATCAGTAATCTTAGCTTTTCGCAACTCTCTCACAACAGTTAATTTGGGATTTACAACGGCTAGTTTTGTGAGAGCATCTGTAAATAGACGTCCCCAATCATAAGGTAAAACAAGAACAATTTTTTAGAGTGCCCAAGCTTTGACAATTTAATTTTTATTTCTCTCTCATTGTGTTCTTGAGTTCTTACTTGCCAACTCAACTGTTAATTTTCTATTTGCTTACTAAGTTGGTGTAGGAATATAGTTTTCCATCTGAGAATACTTTTGTAATCAAGCTTTGGTTGTGAAGCTTGAGGATATAATATGTTTGCTTTGTTTTGTTTGTTGAAAAATAGAGAAGTCTGGTTTTCTTGTTTTGGCCAGTAAAGACAAGGTGTAAAGATTTTCTTGTGAGCTTGAAAAACAAGAGATTGTAAACGATGTTCATCCACCTGGAAGTGAGGAAGATTAGTGAATTTAAACCCTCTAGTGAGCTAGATGAGTGAACGTAGGTCAAAGAGGACCGAATCATTATAAATATTGGGTTTTGATCTTCTATTTTCATTCTCTCTTTATTTTAGTTTCGTGCAGTTGTGTTTTGGATTTATATAATGTTTTGATTTACAAAACCTTCAAAAAGATTTCAACAAGATTTTAACTTTATTGAGAAATTCAATTCACCCCATTTAGATTGCCATATTGGGATTACATAATTAACTAAACTAAGAAAAAATAAATTCATCACTGAATTTTCATAATAAAAATCCTTGTAAGATAAGTCAAATAAAAACTGAAATAAACGAAGTGCATTTGGCATTATATTCCTTGCTCTAATCATCATGCCGGCAATGCTCTAACATAACAAGAAGTTAATGCTTACGTGAAGATAATGGCGGCAACCCAATAGATAGAGAATACGAAAGGCAAAATGCAATAGAGGTGGCAATTTGTGGTCGGAAGCTACACCTTCAAAGAACCGACTATCACTATATGTTCACACAATGATGTGATTAATGAATTTGAACTTCAAAGCCATTCTCACTAAAATTTTGTATGGCACTCCTAGTGAAATTCTAGAGAAAATAGTGGAAATTCACTATTGAGGTTTTTTAAGTCATAACTTGTAATAAAGAGCTAGAATCCAAAGAATTATGTTCTTAAGAAATTTGGCTTGACGTATTACCATGTCCAGCACAATTGTCTTTGACTTTTAACGACGGTGTGGTTCTCCAAAAGAATTCAATCTTATCCACCAAATGACTAGCAACTAATTTTAGATCTTGTCGGTTCTTCATAGGAGAAAGAGGGTTGAAAAGAAAAAAAGTGTGGACCAAGGTCAATTACCGTTGCACTATATAATAAATGTGTATTATTACATTTTTAACTATACATTTTGTACTTATACCTTAGCTGAGTTAAAACACAGATGGTCTAGTTATGAAACACACAATAAATAGTTTAGGAGGTTATGAAATATTAACATGCATAGTTTGAGGAATTAAAGAAAAAAAATTAATATGTTGGTGATACACATTTAGTAGTTTACAAACTCATGAAATTATAAGCAAAATAATTTTAGGTTTATGGATGTAACACATGCGATATAAAGAATCAAGAAGACCAGCGTGATTGCATTCTTCAGAAAGAATGTACGAATACATGAGGATCAGTTGCCACACACAGTAGGCGACCAAGCCTTATAACGTGAATCTAACAACTAAATAGTTGATGACTTAAAAAACTTGAACATTATCAATAAGATAGGCGACAGAAAATATGTTGTGGCATTCCCTTCAATAGCATGACACAAGTGCATATACGTGTAGGGTTTGAGACTATATAGGAAACTATATAGTAAATAATTCACAAATATACATAGGGCAACATTATCTGATTATATCTGTTGATACACCTCCACAAACTAATGGCGAAGCTGGTGGTAGCCGAAGCTTGTCCCTTGAATAGCCAAAACGATAATGAGATAAAGACTTGGGGAATATTTGATAACACGACTAAGCATTTAATTTAAAAGATAAGTGCTTAATCATTTTATGTGTGTTTGATAACTAATAAAAGCGACTACTTAATTGAACCAATTAAAACAAAAATACACTTAATCTATTAAGTTAAAATTGTTAAAAGCTTCAGTAAATTACCCACGTTCTTTTCCCACCAAAATAGGAAACTTGTATTACCAACCCCATATCTATTAATCCTCTTTGACTAAATTGTCATTTTTCGGCCATACTCATATTGTTTTTCCAATTTTCTCCAAATATCATGAAATTAAAAATTTATGTACATTTTTTATTGGTTGAGAATTAAATGTGGCATACAAATTTGTTTTACCCTTAAGATGACATTTTTTTTATAAGTTTAATTCTAAATGCATGGTTCATTATATTTTTATTTACATATATTTAATTTTAAATTTATAGACAAGTACGATAATTTGTATAAAAAAACAAAATCATTATCTATAAGATTCAGATACTTATTAGTTATATTTATAAAACAGTTAAATAATATTCAATACTTAATTTTCAGTTAATACAAAATAATTTTTATAAATAAATTCAGCAATTTCAGTTTTTAACACTTAAAATTTAGTACTTAATTAGTCAGTTGAGACATGCTATTTATACAATCTTTATTAGATGATTTCTATATGATTTTGCTTGATCTTACGCGCATTTCGGTTGATATTTGTAAGATTTTCACATATTTTATGGATGGTTATTCAAAGAGAAAAAAAAGAGCATGAAGAAAGGCACAAAAAAAGAAGAAAAAAGTGAACATTTGGAGGAAGTAAGATGTACCACTGTCCCGACCACTCCTAAGGCCATGACCATGGCAAGAAAGGATTTTTTAGGCTAGACTCACCACCAGAGTCACCACCATTACTATGGTGATGTTCCGTCTTGTGCCACAGCCATGGTGAGCTAACCATGATCTTGGTGCTGCTGCACGAAGACTGCCACAGCCATGGTGACTCACCATGGAGGTGACAAACTTGGAACCTTGTATATTTCATTGCTTTTCAGGGAAAAAAAAAAGACTTTTCTTGAGTAGGATTGATTATTGTGTGATGTGGCTATACATACCTGATGAATTTTCTCATTTAGAACATTCTAGGAAGTCCTCACATCACCACTCCATATTCACTTCATACCCAATTTTTGAGAGCTTTTTAGAGAGAGAAGGTGGCCCAAAGTTGAATAAAACTCAAAGCAAAACTCAGATTCTCAAAGACCTAAGCCTATCAATCAATCTAGCATCATTTCCTCTCCACTTTAATGGGTTTTATTATACTTTTATTTTCTGTTTTTTTGTGGGATATTTGAAATATTAGCTTGAATTCTTTGTGAGTGTGTAGAGATATACCCCAATGGATGTTATATGTTTTGTGAATGATGGGTATTGAATTTTGTTGCCATATTTGAAGGATTTTGTTATGGAGTGATGAAATACTAATGTATTTATTGTTGAAATCTTTTGCTTGATCACTAATTGAGTTGCATATGAGGCTTTTATGTAAAGTACATAGAGGTGAAGTACATTTCTAGCTCTTAGAGCTTTTGACATATATGATTCTAATAGAATGTGATGGCTTTTGAAATATGTTTGTACTTAATAGGGTTTAGTTAAGTTAGCTTAAACGATGGTGTTAACATAGTTAATTGAATCACGGTCTAATCCACTTGAAAAAGATTTTAGGCAATTGTAAAGATAAATTGACATTCATTCCTCATAAACCCATTATTTAGATTGCATATATGATTCCATTAGGTGAAATCTCGTAGCCCTAACTTGGGTACTGCAAAGGTTCATAAGCGGAGCTGATCCTTCTGACGTCATAAGCTCTATGTACAACACCATAGGTTCTACAAGGATTTTGTAATATCCTACTTGTTCTAATTAGAATCTAGTAGCATTCTCTTTGGCTCTGAAGTGATTTAGGATGTTGGAAATCTTGATTCTAGAGTTGGAATGTGTTTGGATGTAGTTTTGCATGTGTAAGGCATATTGGAGTCCATTTACGTGCGTGGGAGGGTTTCTATGCATGTAGATCGTCGTTTGAGTAGGACTGTGAACGTGCTTTAGATCATCAACGTGCATTGTAGAGCTTCTGTGTGCGTTGATCGTCACTTGGGTTGAACCGCAAGTGAGTGAAGTGGTCTACATGCATTGTATGAGTGGTACTTATGTTGATTTTGGATCTGAGAATGTTGGGTCATCAGATCCGCCATCTACACACGTTGTGTGTGGTGCTTCCTACTTAGAGGAGGGTACTACATGCATAGATAGGGTACTGCGCAAGTAGATGTGCTTATTTTGGACGACTTTGAGTAACACGCAATGTTTTGGCTTTATGGTTCTATAAATACCCCCATCCGCCCTTTCTTCGGCCATAACTCACTTCAACTACCAAAATCACTGTCTCATTTATTTCTCTCCGTCTTCCTTTGCTTGTCTTTACTTCCACTTCGATTCTTGAGGTAAGAAACACTCATTAATTCCTTCTTTATTCATGTTTGATCATGATTTGTTCACTTAGAGTTTATGGTTGAAATTGGGGATTTGTTTGGATTCTTTCCTTTCTGTTGGAATGGGGTTTAACTGTTATTAGAATATGGATGTTTGAGGTCAGAATCATAGGATTTAGCTTTGGTTTTGGTGAGTTTTGTTGTTTGGACGAGATGGGTCTGTTTGGAGTTAGGGTTCTAGATTCTGACATCTTCTTTGTTAGATTTGGAGTTGTTTCTGGTATATCTTAATAGATTTGAGTTAGAAGTACTTGATTCATGGTTGGAATTTGTGGACTTGATGAGTTGTGTATATGGGTTAGGGTTGGATGGATTTTTAATGATTCTTGAGAAATTTGATTTGTTTTTGGTAATCTAATTGTAGATTCATGTTCATGAAGTTGAGATTTACCGATTTGGTGTTTAGATTCGATTTCCATCTGTTAAATCAGAAGTTGGACAATTTGTGTAAATTGTCATTGAGAACCAAATGTGATATTTGGCACTTAGGAGTCGATATATAATTTTGCATATACTTGGAGATTAGCTTGGATATATTTGGGATTTGTTTGAGAGTCTAAGTCAGCATATGCATGTGCATGCATTTCAGAATAGTTACAGTACCAGCGTCTCATTTGTTTTGTTTCTAATATCTCTGTTACAGCTTTTTATTCCTGTTAGCGTGATCAGTCGCCCGTCAGTGGTGCTTGACCGTTAGAGCTTGGACATCTAGGTGAGTGGATAATAACTTCAGACACATAGGCTGTGTCTCAAAACTATATTTGTTTTTATTGTGTTCAACTCATATTTTGAAATTGGACTAATCATTTGATTACGTGAATTGATATTCAATACTTTGTTTTTGAAATTCGATCTATATACATTACATATCCCCTATCTGTTTTTTATTCTGAAATGCATGGTTTGTTTCTGTATATTATGATATTATGGATTTTGTATCCAATGTGGGATGCCTAGCTACAGGGGCAAGTAGCCTTTGTTATATCAATGCTTTGATAAATTCCAACTATTAGGGATGTTGGTAGCCATGTGTCCCGGCCCAACACATGATTTGTTTATGATTGGTGGCAGAGTCCACGATTGCTATATGCTTTGATTTGGGTGGCGCAGACCACACCGTTGATATTACCGGTCCCACATTACTTATATTCCATTTTTTACTCTGATATTATTAGTATCGTTATGCCTGTGTGCATGTGTTTGCTTTGTGTGTAAACGTTTTCGAAATGTTTCTTTGAAAACCTACTATGTACGTAGTGTGTGTATATATATGTATCCACCTTTATACCTGCTTGTGGTATTTTTTGAACTATTTTCAAAACAGTCTTTGTGAGGCATGTATGAGACAATCTGGATTATTGTCCCTCACTGGGTTCTAATCCCTTTTCTTTTCTTTGTTTATCCTATTTCTATCTTACAAGTTAACTTTTGACTCAACAATCGTTTGGCATCTCAGCTCAGTGAGGCATTTGTTTATTTGGTTAGTGACACCCTTTTGGTCGGGCTACTCCTTTTATTTTAGAGCTCCGCACTGGAGTGCTGTTTGATTATTGGAGTTATATTTTGTTTTTTGGATTTCTTCTATTTACATTTCATATACTTTGTACTTTATTTCACTTACACCATATTTTGTTATACTCGTATATTTATATTTTATATATACTTATATGATTTCTTATAATGGTTTCATATGGAAATGTTTTGATAAATGAATTTTTTGGGTTTAGTTTCTGATTATCTGGGCTTTTTTCGAGATGGACTAGACTCTCATAGACGATCCACCTCGTACGTGGGTTATGATCTGAGAATAGGTCGTGACAGATTTGAACACAGGTGACCGTTTAAGGAATCCAAGCCATCATTCACTTGGACCTAAAGATGTAGAAATTATGTTAAAAATATTTTTATCAATTGTTTTCTAAAAAAATGAATATATGTATTGGAAATAGTATTAAATATAAAAGTACATTTTAAAAGTTTTATAAAATATCTTATTATTTTGTAGAAATGGGAGCGTAATGTAAATGAGCTCCATTGTAATCAGTCCCAGGGGGGAAGCGGCCAACCCCACCGGCGGCCGGGGATACTCATATATCTCCCTTCTGTCTGCAACTCTTGCCTTGAACAACACATGGAAACCAATTTTTTTTTAACCAATGCAGTACCCATATCCTTTCTCTGTCTTGCTCTTCTTTTTCAGCATTCTTCTTCGGTCTTGATCATTCTTTGAAGTTGAAAAAGAGAAACCCATTTCAAATTTGTGAAACACAGATGTTGATTTTGATTTTGATCAGAGGAGTGGTGCCAAGTTTTGAGAGTTGGGTTTCAATGAAGCTGGTTTTGTTTAACTGAATTTTAGGTGAAATGAATTTTTCAAAATTGGGATCTCCATGATTTGTGCTCCTTTTTTTTATGTAGCTAAGTTTGTTTCGGTGAATTGAGTTATTTGAAGCTGGGGTTTCCATTTTTTGTGCATGTTTTTCCATGGAGTTGAACTTCTTTCATTAGTTTGGAGATATCAAGATTTTCTTTACCTTTTGCAGTTCTGAATTGAATGTAATTTGCAGAGTTGGCGAAAGCAGTGTTTTGGAGGAGAAGGGACACGCCGATGAGTTTTTTACAGCAGTGTGAAGATTGAAAGAGGGGAGAGTTTTAAATGAGGGTCTACTTTTTGTGTGAACCAAAGATAATTAGGTGTTGGTGGTGCCGTGGTGAACTGGGAATCAGGGGCGGAGCTAGATGGGGTCATTCGGGGTCCATCCTAGCACCGACGGTCCGGCCCCAAGTTCAGTCATTTCTGGCTCCGCCCCCTGATCCTTCATATCATAGGAACCAACAGTGACAGGATTTGGTTATTATAACTGGAAATGCGGAACAAAAAAAGAAAAGGATCAAAAGACTACATCCAAATCGTTCCCTATATGGAAAAATTACATTAAAATGATTGTACAAATTATGAGGCAAATACCATGGAAAGGGGACATGCAATATATGAGGAAGTTCGAACCAAAGGGACAGGAGTTATTTTTGTTCTCCGTGTAATAATTATAAATATAGGTATATGGCCCTTTACTTAATCAAATAGGAGGCCAAAAGAGTATTATGGAGAAGAAATATGTATAAAAAAATCATTGTGCTCTAAGAAAATATCCACAAGATAAAAGACACAAAAAGATTTAAACAAAAAAGGATAAAAGACACAAAAAGATTGAGAGAGTATTGATGGTGCAAGCCGCAGCGCTTATATATCCTTGCTAGGTAGAGCACTCGTAAGTTGTTTAATTCTAAGAGTTGTTTCCTTCAAAAAAAAAATCTAAGAGTTTTTTTTAGGTATATTAAGTAAAATATATTATTTTGATAGATTGTATAATGAAAAACAAAAATAAAAATAAAAAATTTGTATATCCTTTACAAGAACTTATAGTTTATATGTAAAATGAATACACTTGAAACAAACATCTTATTGTTTTTTTGTTATTCATTAATTTAGCTGAGTTTATGGGAAAAAAAGTAATTGACTAATTTTTTTTAATTTAAAATTTGAGCTCACAATTTTTTTAATGTGTTAGGCCAATATGTATTATAACACCCTGTTCTCTTTGCACTAATAATTATATAGTTTAGTCTACTGATTCAGTCTCCAACTCAACAATACCAGAAATTGATTTATAAAATACCCGATACTTATTTGTTAGCTTTATATTTTTCATTTCTTTTGTTTGCCACAAGATATTTAAACTCATATTTTATTAATTAGCGGTTCATTACAACGTTCCTTTCGAAAGATTTTATGGATGCACTTATCTTGGAAAGGTTGTGTTAATGAAAAATATCTGTTCATAACAGGTTGAGTTAAATCCAATTCAGTTAATGTGAATATTATGACCTTTGGCCGAGCACCCTAATTGAGTGAATAAAAGATGGATTTTTTATGTGTGTCGGAAACCCACCATGTACTTCTATAAATAAATTCACATAAACCCTCATTAAAGTTAGATATTAGATGTAGCCACCCTAAATATAATGCAACATACACCTATTTTTCTCGTGACAGTTTAAGAGGGCATTTCCTTACAAGATTAGTTTGTATAATCTAATTTTTGTTCATAATAGTATTATTTTAAAAAACCTGAACATAGCTAAAATAAGAAAAGAAAATATTCATTCGTCTTTGAAAGAAAATTTTAAGTGCCTACTTTTTTTCTTTTGATATATCTTAGAGGGTTCTATTTCGGTAACTTTTAAAATCTTTGAAAGATCTCCTATCTCATTCATTTCATATTTCAAATCCAACATCTCATAATTTTAGACATAAATATTTATTAATTGAACTACTCTATTTTGGCTAAATATCTCCTTTTAAAATAAGAGAATTAGTGAATGAACTGATGACAATTTGCAAAGTAAGAATGGAGCAAATTAATCTTTCGGCAGCATCAATGACTATAATGTTCTATGTCATCTTTTTCACTAACGCTTTCCAATTTTCACTTTGCCCACTTGTAAAAGAAAAAAAAAAGAAAAATCACTTTGACCTTATACGAAAGCTTGACGTATCAAACGCACCTTTGTAAGCCGGTGCTCTTCATGCATGGGTGGCTCAAAAAGCTAAACTCAAGCGTTGACAAAAACTCTAGGTAGAATCAAACTCTAGTAGCCATGATGAGTTAGAGCAACAAGGATGGTAAATGTGATTTTCTTCCAACAAAACAATCATTTAATAAATTTGTTTAATTATACTATCAGTATTATACTTTTATTTACTAGATATAAATGAACATACACAACTATACTTTCTAAGTAAAAACCTTTTAAATAGATTAATAAATTATAGTTTAATCAAATGAAAGGGTTACTAATTTAGTAAAAAATATTCACAATATTTATTAAAAACTTAAATCTCTTTTATGTCATTAATTATATTAATAGAATTTATTGATATGAATGTAAAAAAAATAGAAGTACTTGAAAAAAAATAAATAAAATTAATATATATAATACAGTATCATATGATCTTAAGTCGAACCTTGTTCGGATAATACGAATAACTATGAGCCTAATTCAATTAGAGTAAACGCTAATTGAATAAAGGAGACCTGAGTTTCTTGAGAGTATGAAAACCCATGTAGCATGTTTGTATACAATGCTATTAAAAACCCTGATTAAGGTTACTTTAGAGTTAGCCGCACAAAAACACACCTCTCTACATGGAGAGTGGACACTGTCAGCCTTTGGAGGAGAAGAAGGAGATTGCCTTCTTCTTTATCCAATTGTGATTCATGCAATGTAGAGATCTTTCTTCGGTGTATAGACTGCGACAGACTCGTATCCTCGTCACTAATAACGACTGTGGAGCGCTTGCAAAAATAGCATAAGATTAGATCCTGCTTTTGTGATATTTCTACAACATTTACGAGGTTGATAATTTAACTTATTATTTTGATCCATTCATTATATATGTTTATGTTTATTGTATAGATACCTTTGATGAGGAGTGAATAAAAGTTCATCAATATTCAATAAGAAGCATAGGCGTTACAAATCGTCATCAATATCGAGCGTTACAGAACATTACATTCTCCAATCACTGCTCACCATACTATAAACAAATATGAACTACCATCCACCAGGGTACGTGGTACTCAATACTCATACTGATACTCTGCCAAATTAATACTAACTTTAGCGTCAAAAATTCCTTCAGAGAGCATCCTGACATCATCTTCTTTTGTGATTTCATGTTTCAAGGTGACGTTCATATTTTCTGAGAGTTTGTGATCAATTCGTGCTCTTTTATTATTGTTGTTCTTTTTGCGAGACAACAACAATTGGCGTCATGTGTGGGAATTCGAGCAAAGAGTCGTCGACCTAAAACTGTGTTTTCCCCCATTAGCCTCGACTAGAGGGTTATTATAATATCATGCCCCTACATCGCCTAAGAGTCGAGACCAATGTTACTTATAAGCATTTTCCTCACTCAAACTACTGAGACATCTTTTTACGGATAAAACTAATATGAATTGGATTAATATAAAAATTATGAGAGACCATCCAATTATACATATACATATATATACATACATATACATATACATATATACATATATACATATATATACATATATATATAGGGACGGGCAAAAGGGGGTCACGGGCCCCGACACAACGGCACAGTAGAGAGAAAATTTCCTCTCTTATACCGAAGGTGGAGGGGAAAGAAACACGCCGGTAAGTAGAGTCCAAACATTTCACCATAAGAAATGTTAATAAGAGTAGCCTACATGCTACTGATATAAGCAAATATTAATTGTAGTCAATTTCATCATGGATTCTCATATACCATGATAACTTATTTTATTCATCTTTTCAATTCTAAATTATTATAATGGTTGGATAACTTTCTATGTAAATATTAATTGTTATAGAAGAGATCCACTACCATATGTCAACAAAATTATAGATATCTATAGTAGTAATATTTTATTTTACACTTAAAAAGCATATTTGATTAAATTTTTTATTACATAATTTTATTTTTTCCTTATTTTATACAATAAAAATTGAATACTAAAATTTAAAAGTATTTTTATATTAAAAAATAATTAAATTATAAAAAAAACTTCAATAACATATAATGTACGTAGATAAAAGTCTAATTACATATAAATGGTGCCCTGAGAGAGATTTTTTCTGTGTCCATCACTGTATATATATATTGAATGCCAAGCAATGTTCCATTTAGAAACAGGTTCCATGCCATCAAACATGTGTATCATGAGCCAGTCTGAAAAATCATTACAATCTGATGCGATCTACCGACTTTTCTCTCTGTACAATTCTTTATAGTATTAACGTTTTCGTTTTATGTAAACCACTTATCAAACATGGTAGTAACGCAAAATTACCGTTTCCCATTGGTCACATTTCTCTTTTAAATGTTGATTAGAGATGGATATTTGATTATTATTCCTAATGTAGATTACTCATCATTCCACTACGGAAAGTTCGTAACAAATAATTAATTAATTTGGGACAAAACAAAGATGGCGTAATTATGTCTTTCATGAGAGAAAAAACAAAAGAATTACTCCATTTTCTTCTAGAGAGACAGAACGTCTTCATTTGGGTTTAGGAGGAAGAAAGTGAGTCTTTATTATATGGGTCGCGTGTGAAGAGAGTTTGCGTAGGATCTAGTGATAGATTCAGCTAATTAACTGATATGTCTAAAAGCGACACTTAATTATGAGACACCAACGTGCAACCGCAGCTTGGTCACCCATTTCTTAAAAAAAAAAAACTTTTTTTTATGAAAAAATATGTGGGTACAAGTTTTCTTATTTTAAATAGACTCAAATTATGAAACTGTCACTGACAGTTTATTTAAATTATAACATATATAAATGTCAAAATGAGAATAAATTTTTTAACTAATATATCTTTATTTGTTTTTGATAATTATAATTTATTTTTAAAAAAATTAATTAGTAATTATCTAAAAATCTAAATTTTTATTTGTTTTGAAAGAAATTTGAAATACATTAAATTTATAAATTATTGAAAGTTGTCCAAATTAGAACTCATATTGAACCTGTTCATTCTGACAAACTCAAATAGTAACATCTATCTACCAAAAATTCGAATTTTAACGAAATGTGATTTCAATTCACATCTACAAAACAAGTTGGAGATTCTAATGAATACAAACTCTCCTACGTGCCAATGGTTCAACTATGAAGTTCTAAAGAGGCAACTTCCAATTTTCACTAAGGTAATTACTGTGTTAAAACCATGTCATAAACTAAGAGAATTATTTTTTTGTTTTTTATTCAGTTGTTTCTTATACTTTATATAAGATATTTGACAGGAAATTTGATCGGTAGAAGAGGATGTAAAGCTGATAACAGTCCAGGTTCAAAAATCATCCAAAGAAGCAAGAAGGATTTCGTTCATGAAATTGAAATAATTTGCAGAATTAGCCACAAACATATTGCACCTCCAGTGGGGGTGTGAGTCGAAGACAGTCATCTCATTTTGGTTTACAATTTTATTTACAGAAGGCAGCTTAAAAGAAAAATGGAAAATTTTTATTTACATTTGATTTATGGCCCCGCTCATGTATAAAATAAATAAAAAATAAGCATTTTCCTTGGAACATACTCATATAATGGGTCAGAGTGAGTTTAGGTATCTACATGTTATTTTTTAATTTGTTTAATGTATGAACGGAGTCATACACTAAATGTAAGTAAAAATTTTCCAAAATAGTAAAAACTAGCTTTGATGCATTTTTTCTTCTTGGTAGAAACATGTCAAATGTCAATTTCACATGGTGTGTTCAGGTAAGCACTAAAATGTAATTTTACAAAAGTCGGTAACCAATTTGTAATTTTACATAGACTTCGATTTTTGGGCCGTGAGTGCTAGATCTTCGATCGAATTAGGATTTCTGATGTCAATGGCATCTGAGTCTGCATTTGCATTTTATGCATGTTCTGTTATGCCACAATCACCGTGTTTGATTCATTGTAAATATTTGTTTCAGCTCAGTTGATTTCCGAGGTGATCAACTGTCGACCGGTGGTCAGTGATTCAGAGTTGGAAGCTCAGCATCCAGTGAGTGGATGATAGCTTCAGACACATAGGCTGTATCTCTTCAATTTATACATTTTTGTTGTGTTATCACCATAGCATGTAAATCGGAATAATTAAAGGATTGAAAATCCTAAAATATGGTCTATGTGAGGACTTGTCTCTTATTGAATGGTTTTTGGAAAAAAAACTATTGGATTTTGGAAAGGAGAATTGATACTCTCTCTTTGAAAGGTTTTGGCTTCGACAAAAGATAATTTT
This sequence comes from Flueggea neowawraea, assembly GCA_948243855.1. Taxonomy (NCBI): domain Eukaryota; kingdom Viridiplantae; phylum Streptophyta; class Magnoliopsida; order Malpighiales; family Phyllanthaceae; genus Flueggea; species Flueggea neowawraea. The sequence goes on from CAODLS011250288.1 coordinate 16,059, forward strand.
TTTTGAAATAATATAACTTAATTATATTATACTTTTGGAATATTTCGAAAATAAATTCTGAAATTCGTTTTTGGTAAAACGATTGATTGTTTTGCATACTTTGTTTGTATGCCATGTCATTATGGATTTGAGAATATTGAAATGAATAAATTGTTACTATTTTTGATAAATATTTTGGATTTCGATATATAAATTATATGTTATATATCACATTATTTTTTGATATACCAGGTCGCATTACCATTTGTTATTGAATTTAAATATACTATGTATATGTTTTGGAGACGAGACACCTTTGCTACAGGGTTCGTAGCATTTGGTATGCTAAGGTATTGTTATTGGTCCAGCTACCAGGATTGTCGGCAGTCATGTGTCCTGACGAGGGCACATGATTTGTTATTGGATCAGTAGAAGAGTCCACGATCATTATTGCGGAGGTAGTGCCACAAATCACACCATGATTGTTACTGGTCCCTTATCCGTGATATATGTTTTTGACTCTGGTATTTATGGAATAAGTTTGGATTTTTAACGATCGTGGGGCAAACCTTAACTAATGGCAATGGTGGGGCAAACCTCATGAGTTGAGTCTAGGCCAACTCCACATCTGCAGGTTGAGTATAGGCGAATCTCACACCGATAAGATATTATTTTGAAAATAATACTATTAGTATTATGATGCTTACAATGCAAAGTTTTGATTATGAGATTTTGATAAGATCTATAAAGGTTTGGAAGGGTTTTTGACGTTAATTCTGGATTTTTGGAATAACCTGAAAAATGTTTTAGTTTAAAAATCATGATATGATAAAACATTTTCCGAAACGTTTTGTTTGTTATTGAAAACACATTAGCTTAGAAGAAATTTTGGAAAGATTTTAGAAATACTCAAGAATGATTTCGTGTATGCTGTTTGCTTTGATTGTGAACGGTTTCAAAATGATTTTTGAAAGGCTATTATGGTATAGGATGCATATATGTATATGTTGACTATATGTGCATGCGGTATTTTCAAATTGTTTTCAAAACAGTCTTTGTGATGCACGTATGAGGCAATCTGAAGTGTTGTGCCTCACTCACTGGGTTTGACCCCCTTTCTTTGTTTTGTCTTTGTTATTCCTATTCTTATTACAGGTTGACTTTTCACTCAGTGAGGCATTGTGGATTTAGCGGTGAGAGCACTTTTGATTCGTGCCCTGTTGTATGGTTTGTTATATGCTCCACACCGGGTGTCTGTGGGTTTTGTTATTGTTTCTGTTATTGTATCTGTCATTTCAAATGTTTTTAATTTGAAATATTTTTTGCACTTAACATTATATGAATTTTGTTTTAGCAAACGAGGTTTAAACTTTTAATTGATTTTATTATTTATTTGAATTTTTTTTTGCATTTGGAGGCTTGTGCAAGATGTGTCGTGCTCCCATAGACAATCTGCCTTGTACGTATGTCATGGTCCCGGGAATGAGTCGTGATAGTGAAGTCCTTTTTTATTGGTATTTTGGTTAAATTCTCTTAGTGGTTACGATTTGACTTTGTGCCAAATGTTGGAAAGACTTACTATGAATTGATATGAGTGTAGTTTATTCACCTAAACACTTGGAGAGATAGAGTGTAACTTGTGAGGTGTGAATTTTACTCTTCCTTTTGGGGGCATTACTAGTGTGGAGATAATATTCTGGATTGTCGGTCGTCCTAGCAATGTTTATGTTTTCTTTTGAACTTTCGATGCATATCGGTTTGGGTTTAGTACTATGTGGGGGATAGAAAGGGTAATTAGGGTTTAATGTTCTTAATTGTTTTAAGTTACTGAATGCTTAAGGATAATCATCGTTTAAGTGTGAGAATATTTGATATGTTGCATTTTAGGCATATTTTATATTGCATTTTATGTTTCTTTTGCATTATAAACTGTTATTATTCGTGTGTTTTATGTCTTTATGTTTCTTTGGTGTTTTAGGTGGATTATTGGTGTAAAATGAAGGTTTGGAGTTGTTTCTGTGCATCCCATGGCAAAACTGCATTTTTGTGTGACCACGCTGTAGTATACGCATTGACCAAGTTTGATTGTTGTGCATTGGGCAGCGTGCTGGACACTTTGGCCACGTTTTTAGAGTTTCTTGGACGTCTTGAAGCGCTGCTAGCTCAATTTTGTTGTTGGATCAGGACAATTAACATTATTATTATTGTTTTTAGCTATTTTAGAAGAGGAATTAGGTTTTCCTAGTTGGGACACATATTTATACTTTGTAACCTAACATTGGCGGCTCGCTTCTCTTCCTTATCTTATTCACGCAAAATTGGAGTCAGTCGCCACTCTCTCGAACTATCGTGTGTTCTTCCTTTAAGCATGTGTAACTAAACATCTCTCTAGTTAAGGTATTTCGAATTTCAATCCATTAACATTGTGAGACTTTTGTTTTAACTGTTATTAAGTAATTCAAGCGTTTATTCAGTTTATGTGCTTGAGTTCCTTTATTATTATTTTGATTGATTGATTGACAATGACCTATTGGTTGATTGATTGAGATAATATACTGTTATTTAGCATTGATAGTGTACCACATCAGTCCTAATATAGGTAATAAATAACTTGGATGAATGTTGTTGAGTGTTAGTCATGTTATGTGACTGAATAACCTGGTTTAAATAAATCACGACATTTCTGATTTCACTGGTTAAGATAGAGATCCCTTTCGCTCCTACTGCTGCCATAGATTAAACCTTATCAAGGCATCCCGAGGTTATCGAACAGGTAAGAAGGGATTGGTTGATTGAGTGCGTCATCGTTAACTATAACTCTGTCTATTCGAATGCTTAGTATTTAGCTTCACGTCTATGATCAATTGACTGGATTGAATGGAGAAAATACCTTGGCTAGACTTTTGATATTATTGAGTTTCTTTCACTTCCCTTGTTGCAATCTTATTGTTTTCTTTACTGCAAGCTTTTATTTAATTTGGTTTTCAATCTCGGCTCACTTACAATTTCACTCTTTTTATTCTATGTCATTGTTTCAGCATTTAAACAACTTTTCACCAGTTTTAGTGGATCGACCCTACTTACTTTATACTTATTTTATTATTTTGAGCAGGTTAATATTATTGTCCTCAATGTATAAAAATTAAACACAACAAAAATTAAAAAGTGAGAGAGTTGATAATATTAATTTTTTCCTCCTGAACTGCTACTACTGGAGGCCACTACTAAATCGTCGCCCATCAAAGCCGGACCATCTCGCCACCTTTACCATGATTTCAGAGAAGCTTTTCTTTACTCTCTTTCTCACCTTTTATTTTATATTGTCTTTCACATTGAGGGAAATGTCAGTTTTAAGTGTGGGGAGAGAGATAGTTATTTTGCATTAGGTTATTTCGCTTTTAAGCTTTTTGTGAATTTTCTAATTTTCATGAATTTGGTTGAATTTTTTGGAAAATTTTCACATTTTCATGCATTGTTTGTGTTATTTTGTGTGATCATATTTACATGGTTAATTTTTCTTGCATTCGTGTGTTGCATATTTGATTTTCCTACTGAATTTTGCAATGTTTTGGTGTGAGTTTCTCCTTAAACTTTGAATAATTTGAAACTTTAGGAGTCTTAAGATTCAAACATCGTAATATACCCTTTTGTGTAAAACTTGGACTTCTACGCATCTTAATTTTAGAATTAAACATCCCCTAGTAATAAAGCTAAAAGGAATTCATTGTTGCATTCACACACAAACCCATGTGATAAATTTTAGATATAATATTTTCTTAATGAGTGATTTATCATTCATAGTAGTACACTGTTGGGATTTGTTAGAGTGCATTTCAAAGATCACACTAATTAGTTGAGACACCGAAACGATGAAAGACATTGTTTGTTGACACTTTGTTATCCTTTTCTTTTAATACTTGCCTTTTTTATGTTAATCCCTTTGTTTACCCAGTTTGAGCCTTAGACATTTTCTTTGTTTAAAACCCATTTAACCATCATATTTTTTGTTCTAGAAACTTTTGAACCCTAAGTTGAGGGATTTTTAGTTGTGATACATTACCAATATGATTTTGATGTTAATTTTATGATTTGATTGATATTAGACATGTCTTTAATGTGATTGTTGTGCTTATGTTGTAAATGAAGATGAATGCCCAATTCTGTTTATGGTAAAAAGTGATGTTGCTATTCGAAACAAAATAAAAAAAATTGAAAAAAATGAAAAAAAAAAAGAGAATGAAAGCAACGGAAGATGGAAATTAAATGTGCTTGAGCAACCCTGTTTTAGGAAAGAAAGATTTGTAGTTTATGATATTTTATGTTGGTTTGCATTAACTTTGAGCATGCATGTTATGGCAATGTGTCACCTAGTTTTATTATTCTCCTTCGGCTTATTTAACCCTTGTTTTAGCCCTATTACAAGTCAAGTTAAAGTCCTTTTTGATCGGTGTTTTGGTTGAATTTTTATAGTGGTTACGTTTTAACTTTATGCTAAATTTTGGAAAGACTTGCTATGGGTGAGTTTGAGCGTAAACACATACACCTAAACAGTTTGAGTGATAGCGTAAAACTTGTGAGGGTGTGACTTTCACTATCTTTTTTTGGGGCATTACTAGTGTGGAGACCGTTTTTTAAGATTGTCCTGGCGATGATTGTGTTTTTTCTTAATTTTTTGATGCATATCGATTTGGGTGCTACACTATATGGGGGTAATACGTGTTGATTGGATTTTAAGGATCTTAATAGCTTTAAGTTATTGAATTCTTGAGGAAAAGTATTGTTTAAGTATGAAGATATTTGATAGGTTGCATTTTAGGCATATTTAATGTTGCATTTATGTTTGTTTTGCATTATAAATTGTTATTATTTGTGTGTTTTTATGTCTTTATTCTTCTTTGGTCTTTTAGGTAGAATATTGGTGAAACATGAAGATTTGGAGTAGTTTCTGTGCATTCCAGACAAAAATTGCATTTCTGCGTGATCACGCCGTAGTCGATGCGTTGACCAAGTTTGATCACTATGCATTGGGCCGTGTGCTGGGCTTATGGACCTCGATTTTAGAGCCTCTTGGACGTGGTTGAAGGCTCATAACTCAAAATTACTGCTGGAGCAATATTTGAACCTTATTATTTTTATTTTATCAATTCTATTAGGACTAGGATTAGGTTTTGAGGGAGAGAACATATAAATACTCTCTTAACCTCATATTAGAGAGTCTTTTTCAGTAAGGAGGCAGTATCCCCCACAACTTTATTTTCTCATATTTTGCATATTTCTTCTAGGTTTGAGTAGCTAAACTCGCATCTAGTCGAAGTATTTTCAAGGTTTGATTCTATTATGTTGTGAGACTTTTTTTTATATGTTATTGAGTATTTTGAGTATTTATTTAGTTTTTGTCTTCTAATTCTTTTATTATTATTTTTGTTGATTGTTCAATGTGGTCAGTTGATTAATTGATTGAAATAATATACTGTTATTTAGGATTGATATTGCGTCACATTAGTCCTAATCTAGGTAACAAATAACGTGAATTTATGTGTTAGGCATTGTTCATTGTTATGGAATTGAATAATCTAGTTTAAATGAATCATGTCGTTTCTGATTTCACTGGTTATGATAGAGGTCTCTTTGGTTCTTACTGCTGCTATAGATTAAACCTTGTCATGACATCTCGGGGGTTGTCTAGTGGTTAGGGAAATAGTCTACAGGGTGTCATGAGGCTATTGATTAAAGAAAAAGAGATTGGTTAATTGATTGTGTCACTGTTAACTATAACTCTGTCTATTCGAATACTTGATATTTATCTTTTGTGTCTGTGATCAACTAAAAGGATTGAACTGAGAAATACCTTAGCTAGGCTTTATTATTATTGATTTCCTTTTAACTGCATTTCAATTCTCTTTACTTTATTTTACTGTTTTTATATGTTTTGATATTTAATCTTCATTCTATACATTATCTTGTTTGTTTTGTTGCTTTTCTTCGAAATAAATAAATTTTACCAATCTCTGTAGATTCAACCCTGCTCACTGCTATATACAGAATCTTTATCTTTGAGTAGGAATTAATTTGTTGGTTTGACATCCATCACATGGGAAGAAAGGTTTAACATAGCTATGAAAATTGCTAAAGCATCGGGTTGTTTGAACGATGAATGTTCATGTACTGTTATTAGCAGAGATGTCACATCTTCGAACATTCTTCCCACTGAAAATTTTGAACCACAGGTATTGCCAAGGGTAGTTTGCTGCAATTAATTTTTGTAGATGAACTAATAATTCAATCATTTTCACTTAATTGTCATAGTTATCTGATTTCGGCCTGGTGATTTGGGGGCCAATAAATTCATCCTTTGTGACACAAGGAGATGTAGTGATGTAGTGGAAGCAATGTAAAACAATAGATAAATAATTGAGTTTGTGGATTCACGCACAAATACCGGAAGCAATCTTTCATAAATCTGTCGATTCAAAGAATGACAAGAAAATAGGCATCTAAAACTCAAAGTTTGGGAAGAAAATATGAGGAAATATTATTGTTCATAAAAAACCAAATGAAAGTCGGCCAACAAATGTTTAAAAGTTGAAAGCACAACCCTAAAATGGAAAAGACAAAAAAGACCACACTAAAATGTTCCGGGCCTCGGAAGAGGCTTTAAACGATGTAGATCTCTGAACGAACTTCGATTTAATATATTATGGATCCCGTAACTTCTCCCGAATCAAAAGTTATGGCCCTTAAAAGTTCTGCAGCGCGATTTAGCCCCCTTTGTTGAATCCAAGTCCTCCATGAAATCTAAAGCTACTTGATCCGCATCATATAGTTGGAACATGTGGCTATCTTGCTCCTGAGTATTTCATGTACCGTAAAGTTAGCGACAAGATTGATGTATATGCTTCTGGAGTAGTTCCGTTAGAACTGCTATCAGGAAGAAAACCGATAGGCTATGAGACTCCTAAGGGCCATGAAAGCTTGGTCATGTGGGTGAGAGATTTTTGCATAGGCTCAATGCCTTGTGCGTACTGTATTCTGGATTTATACACATTAGTACAATAACATTGAATTATCTGAAAAATCAGGAAAAGCCGCTGATA
>CAODLS011250292.1:0-25106 GCA_948243855.1 Flueggea neowawraea
CTAATGATAAGTTGAATAAGATGGCAAGAAGAGTTAAATGAAGTAATGTGTTGGCCATTTTTGGGTTCAATTAACTAGTAAGAAGGACTAAATTGTTTTCTTCTCTCTTTCTTTTCAAGTGAAGATATGAATTTTTGGTGGTAGTGAAGATGGAATGGATTGAAGGGTATTTATGGGAGTTGGGATTCACGAATCAGAGCAAAAAGTATAAGGTAGTTGCTGGTTGCGCCGAAATTTGGAAGGAGAGATTATTTCCTCTTATTGTTGGTACTGTTTTTGCCATAACTTTGCACACTCTATGGGAATAGTCTCGTTGACGAATTTGTATTCTACCAAAATTTTGTCACCCAAATTTAATTTCAACAACAATTGTAAATTGTCAAACAGAAAAAAAAGGGACTAACATTTTAGAATGAAATATTTTTTTGGTCGGATTCATTCTAACATGTTAGAATGAATCTTGATGTCGATAACTTCGGCAAACTAATTGAAATACTATGCAATAGATTTAATTTTGAAACTAAAGAGAGTTTGTCCCCATATCCATTTTACGGACTATGTTTATTTGATCAATTCTTCTTTTCCGATATTTTGCTATTTTCATTTCTTTTTTGCTTTATTCACACTACTTCTATGCCTCCTAAAGCCTTCTCGTCATTTTTTTCCCCTTTATTTTGCCTCATTCCTTTCTAATTTGTGTTTTTTTTTCAGTTTATGATATCCTATAGGTTTAGATATGTTTAATTGTTTGAGTAAAACTAATTTTAATACACTTCCATTATCGAACCATATTTTTATAATTTAACAAATTAATTTAATAATGCAAGCTGATATATGACAGAGATTTTTTGTTGAGTATTAATTACATACTCGTCTTTTCTTAATTAAAAATCTTCAATTTAAAAATTCTAAAAATTAAATGAAAGGAGTTGTGACCGCAAACATTTTACTTGGTTTGAATTCAATTACTTAGATATCAAAACTAATAGCATTTGAATGCCAAATATTTCAATAAAAATAGCTCAAACTATGGTTATTTTTCTTTCCGAATTAATTAACTGACATCTTCAACCGATCGAAAATGGATTATTAAATTGTAATTGAACTAAAAAAAATACTCACTGATGTATATGCCAAGGAAGTACGTGCATAGTTTAAATTTATATATTTTCCAAGTTTTATCCACAAAAATGGGAACTGTTTGAGCGAACAATGCTTGGTATCACAATTGTGAAGCATTTCAAATATTAAAAAAATAATAAAATTAACAATGAGACATATCCAACATTTCACAGTATTACATTTTTGTCATGATAATTATATGAGATTGATTGTGATACATCGCACAGAGAAACTCCGTTAGTCTTGCGTTATTTGTTTTCATTTAGACACGTTGTACTTGATCTCTTCGACATTGAATGATGGGGTCGCATTCTTTTGTTACGGTCCTTGCAACATTAATTTCATTCATCCTCACGCTACATATTATCAATTAGTTTATCAATTTCTTGCTAGTTAGGCATATATCAATTGATCTTGTGATATTCGGGAGCCTTTTTAAAAAAAAAATGAATATTCAAGTACTATTGGACCTGCTATTCAAATGTAAATCAATGATTTTTTCCCTTATGTTGTAAGCTTTTTCCCCCTCAATTAAAAGTGTGCAAATGTAATGTCCATTTTATGATCGATCTGTGTTTATCTGAGTCCTAATTTCGTATCGAGAGGATTGAGAACTGATCTAAAAACATTTTGTATTTTGAGAGGTTCGGAATTGTAACTATGTCTAGTCTCTCAACTTTCAAAGGTGTTTATTATCATTTTAACCACTATATTATTTTTTTATTATTTTATGTGGCAATTAATTATTTAGTCCTTGGCGTAGCAAAATATATCAGTGCATCATTGTGTTTTGAAAATATAAGTTCACTGTCCCTACATTTTCATTTAATAAAGAATTCCAGTCCCTCCGTTTACTAGTTATTGATAGTTAAAAAATTGCTTATGTGTCCTTAAATTTGAAGTGAAAAAAAAAAATTGATGTACAATATCTTCACTTTATCCTAACCAAAACCAAAACTGAAACTACCTCCATCACGTCTCTCAAAAACACAAAAGAGAAGACCATTTAGTTGGGACGTATTTGAGGTTTGTCTTCAGAAACAAAGAGAAGATGGAGATAAAATAAGACGATGGCTAACAATTGTGGTTATGGTGGGATAAGAAAGGGAGAATATATGGGGGTGGCAGAGTTTGAGTGAGATGGAAGAAATTGATTTCTTAGGGTTAGTTTAAAAAGATGGGTACTGTAAAATTTCACAATTTCGTGAACTCTTTTAATCTCATGTCATTTTAATTGTAGGGAGTAACTAATGAATTTTTAGAACACAGGGATGACCTTGTAGAGTTTGCTATATCTCAATGGCTAAATATCAATTGTCCTATTTTATGCTGCTGTTTGTTAAACTGAAAAGGGAAAAAAAACTGATACTAAAGCTACCAATTGATATCCGATAACAAATACTTAATATCACAGATAAAAGAAATTATTTTTTTATGCCTACGTATCAATTTTCCGTATCAACTCACAAAACCCAAAAGAGCATTTGCTTTATAAATTATAAAATTTTATGAGAAATAAATAATAAAAGGTCCAATGATGCAAAAAGCAATTATATAAGAAAAAAAAATTAACATATTGCGTATATTCCTAATGATAATCATTAGCCGAACCCAACCTTTTAGTTTTTGGGGTCCAAAGTGGTTGGCGATGTTTCGTTTTCAGATGGATTGCCTTCATATGAAAAATTCCGAACCATATAAAGCTACATCACTAACTGTTTTGCTTCCTAATTTACAAAACAATTTACAAATCTATATGAAACTATATGAATAATAGTCTAAAAATTCCCAACTAGCGATGCACTTCATGTAATAGTACTAACTAACCTAACATATAGATGCATGAAGCAAGCTGCATTCATATAGATCTATATAATTTAAAACTTAATAGATAAAATTTTTTAAAGCTACTATTGGAGTCTGATATAGTGGGTGGTTCATGGATAATTTGTGTACGTTTAGCTGTCACTGCAAATTGAATTTTCGATCATAGTGGAAACGACTATAATACCATTAGATTGCAAGTTTAGCTAATTAATAATTATTGGTTTGCTAGCTTTATTATTATTTTTATCCAATTTATTATCAGGATATTTCAGAATAATCCTACAGAGCCCTTAATTTTCCATAAAGGGAAACATAATTTGGTTTATGGATAATTCAATCAATGAAAAAGTTACAATTTGTAAGAATCACTTACAACTAGAGCTTAAAACTTATAGTGTTTGTTATAATCAGCACTTCCTGTTTCAACGGAGTTCCGCTTAACTATTAAGTAAATATTTTACCACAAAACGGTATGACGTAATTCTTCTTAAATTAATAAGTTATTTTCTGACATATAGATTAAAGAAATATTTTGAGGCTTGGTAATTGTAATTCAACAAGGAAAGCCATTGAATCGTGCAATGAAATTCTTATTATTTATGATAAGATGGGGTGTTTGTAATTTCTCCTATATCTTTTAATTATCACTTAACGAATTTAATTTTCTGCTAAATTTCTTTTTTTGCTATTAACGTGCATGAAATTGGAATAATTAATTTTCATCACATCCCATTGGTTGAAACAATTTCATCACGAGTAGAACTTTGAATTGGCACATTGATCAGTCCGATATTCAAAGTATATCAATCATGCACAAAAATAACAAGTGAAACTGTATAATAGCCAATCAAGTTATAACTACATTCTCTTATACTATAATTTCAAGTCTAACTATATAACGTCTCCGTGCACACGAAGCAAGAGTCTCTCGTTCATAAGGACGGAGACCCGAAGACAAGGAAGGGGCAAATCTATGCATTTAAAAATTATATAGTTCTAAAGTTTTAAAAAAAATCTTAAATCAAATTCAACATATATGAATTTATCCTCTTAAAGTAATATATATAGTTTTATTTTCAAATTTATCAATCGTGATCCATCACCGTATTTAACAGTACTATAGTAGACATCAAGTGGATACTAAATTGGTGTGTTTGTGTGTTAAATATGGCGGCTATATAAGCCCATAATCTGCACCAATATTGGTGCTGAATTTAGTAAGAGATTATGTGTACGACTTACGTGCGGGTCAAGAAAACACCACATGTTTCTCTATTTGGAAAACCCTATTGGGAGTCACCAGCACATTAAGGTTTATTCTTCAAACTTCCAAAGTGACTATTTGGGCATGAAGCTATGGATTATTTTTCTTACAATCCAAGTCTACGAAGCAGACATTCTGAGTATCTGAAGTCTGAACAAAATGTGGAAGTACATTTCGAATTGATTCTTTAACAATTATGAACTCATAGTAACTATTACGCTGACCTTCAAAATGAGGTGTTTTTCTACATGGAATGTGGTAATCAAGATCAAATTTATGTATCTGTGGACTTTGTAAAATCAGTTAATTATGAGATATTGAAAAAACAATCATAAATATAGTGGCTAGGTTTACGCATAACGAAATTATGTGACTTTCAATTTAAGATTTATTGTGCATTTTAGTTAAAAGTAAAAAAAAATAATGAATTGGATCATCATAATATAGAATGATCAAAGAAAAATATCAATATGATGATTCAAATGAAGTAAAGAAATTTCGACTTTACACAAATTATATTATGAAAACAACTCTACCAGATTAAAAAATACTTTTTAAAAATTATCAATTCAGCAACATATCTTATCCTTAAAGAAAAGGATTTATTACTGTAGCATATATTGAATTTATAGATTTATAGCCGTCTTTCTTTGAAGAAATTCCATGTTCAATTTTCTACTCAACTCACAAATGCTAAAAATGCCTCCAGACCATGCATTAATTAAGCTAAGAAGGTCTCCAGTGGTTGACTATTGAGCAAATAATCCAATATTAACCAACCTAAAGTTTAGCAAACTTTCAAGCAGTGACTAATTGTCTATACACATATATAGTATAGCATGCTAATCCACACCAAAATCATGACGAAAAAGAATTCACACCAAAATCCGGTTGCTATCTAATCACATTTGTGCTCTAAAGTCGAACTTAGTTTTGAATCTTTCAAGGATTATAGCTAGAATGTTTATTTTTGTCAATACGTACTCTTTCTACCCTTTTCTTTCATTGGACGGTTGAAGAAGAAATCTCCATGCGGTAATTTGGTTTGTTCCCCAATCAAAGGACGGTAGGAGCGGTAGGGTTAGTTGAATATAGTTAATTGGATGGTTTTTCATTAGTTTTTTCAACTTTAACTATACTTGTGAAGGTTTCCTTTTTCAACTCAATATAGTTGAAAGCAATGGACTTATAATCATGCCCGAATATCATAAGTAATCTCTCTTTTTGGCACTATAATTGAAGTATTGAACATTAAGTAGCATGTGCCTGAATGTATATAAAAATGATGCCAGTAAACATCACATGGAACATCTAGAAATTAGTTCAAAAACACAAAAAAAATGGTAAATCTAGAAACAAAAATTGCCTGAAACAGGGGAACCCTGAAACGAGGGAGAGGCAGAGGCTTCACAAGTCAAAATTTCCTCGTTCGTGTGTGAATGTGTTCAAGACAAGGATCCATATTAAAGACCATTCTTGTCTCTTCATTGGTCAAGCTCAACCGCGAGTTTTAGTTTTGTTTAATGAAAACATGTATGTGTATGAATGCTTGAATATTAAGCATGCATGACTTGAGCATGATGCAGTAACATTGAGACAGCTGAATTATGGGGCACGATAAGCATGAAATCGTGGAAATTAGGATTTGAGAAGAAAAGGGTCACTACTGATTGGTTTAATAAAGAAAAAATGGATCAAGGCACCGTAATTATCGTTAGATAATACAAATTTAAGTTAACTGTGATTTTATGATAGATAGATCGCATATGATCTTAATTACTGTATTCTTGTTTTAAGATTTCCAATAGTCTTTCTATTTTATATTATGAGTAAATGTTCTTTTCACATTTTCATATTTGAACAAATGTTTTTCACGATGGTTATTTTGAACCACCGCTATGGCTATGTTAGTAAAACTCAAAATGACATTCTTAAATTTAATTTTTTAAATCAATACTTCAAATAGAAAAAACTAATTAGTAGATTTCAATTATAAAAAAATAACGTAATCAGGGGATTTGTAGCTCATTACTAATGAAGTCCAACATTAAAATTTTATGGGTTCGATTGTGCCAATGTTGTTAATAGAATAAATTCTGATTGAATGTCAAAGAAAACTTTTTGCCACACAATAATCAATATATGTGCACACATGGATATCCTAATTATATTTGTGGATCAAGAGCATAAAATAATTCCTTGTAACCGGCTTCTAATGCTAAGATAATCCTTTTAGCGTTTACTGTAATCCGCTTCTTAAGCCAACGATCAGTATTACTAGTGAGAATTGACAATTATTGAACATGCAAAATTGCGGCGGGGCACGATCTACAAATGAACGTCTTGTGAATCTTTCTTCACCATTTGCAAGTTAATCAAATACATGAACTTGTAATTAGATGCTTATTATGGTTAATTACCGTGCAAATTAAGAAATGCTATCTACACACAAAGCTTCCATTAGAATACATAGCATTCTTTCTTAATCACTAGATTTAATTTTTCATATTTATTTTATGAATTGTACCCATACTATCAATCCTGTTCATTAAAGGAGGTTTGAAAGTTGACTAAAAAATCTTATATTATTGGAACTTAAACTTACGACTTTATTAAATTTCTCAACTCAGTGCTCATTGCTATTTAAGTTACAGATTGGAATCAATCATACCTTAAAATTAGAAAATTAACTGCCCTTCTTTCGCAATAGATATTTTTTAAGATTAGAATTTCAATCCAATTAAAAATGCTTGAAATGAGTATGTAACATTAGATCAACACCTTGTTGAAGTCTTCAAATAGATTCCTTCCATTTCGATTTAATTGTCATTTTAGAATTTTTTTTCTAAAATAATTGTCATTTTGCATTTTAAGAGTTTATTTATTCTTTTTTTCTACTTATATCATTATTTAATATCAACTCACACATTTCTCAAAATTGATATTTACTATTTCAAATATCAAAACATCTACATTTTAAGTTCATGAATAAAAAAATATAAGAGTCAAATTAGTATAAAATTAAAACAATTTAAATACTTTTTTAATTTGTGTGCCGAAATCTTTTAAGCAATAGTAGTTGAAAATTGAAATGGTACAGAGCGAGCGAGTAATATTTATTGTAATCAAGATTGACGAGAAATTCTAGGTGCTGGAGAATCATGTGTGTATTTGATTCTTCATCCCTATTGGACTGAGAAGTGAGCAGATACTTCATACTTGACAATAAATGCCGAAGATCATTCTCATAAGCAATCCATCAAATTTAATTGGCTAACCATCAAAACAATTTCGTTGGCGAGATGAAATATTCCCTGGCAACACGAACCTCTGTGTCTGTGTGCCCTGTGATCAGCTCACACATGGCTCTAATCTTATTTGTTACATTTTGTATCCAATTCACAAATGAGTTTTATCCAATTGGAAACCCTCAAATCTTGCCTTTTACTAGTGGAAGCAAACTTTTCAGAATAATAAAAAGGGAAAATAGTAAAGAAAATGACACATAAACTATTTGAGCGGCTGTTATTGTATGTACTGGAAAACATAAATAGTTTTGCCTTTGCTAATTAACAAGCATAGGATAATCAACTTGCATTGATCACGAAGATATTTGCGTTCTACCACCTAAGACTATGGTGCAATAGTAAAAATTCTTTCTCTTTTAAATAAACGTTTTAAATAAAAAGATTAAAAATTTAATAGAAATATTTTGTTGCTTGCAAAGGTCTTATCCTACCTTAATCTGAATAAGTTAGATTTCTGAAAAATATCTAAATAGTAGTTGATTTCATAATATATATATATATAAAAAGTCACATCTTAAATCTTAGAATTAATGTTTCATTCATACCTACTCCAACCAGCTTTGGTAGAAAAAAGAGAATGAAAATTAGTGTTATAAACATGTGGACCCAAATGGGAAAGAAAATGAAAGCAAGGAATTAGGGAGTTGAAAAAGATTAGAGAAGTCAAAAGGAAAAAAAGCAAGATAATGAAGATAAAAATATGAACAGGACTAATGGAGTCCATAATTTTGGGTTAAAAAAAGGGCTTGGCCGATTTCTTCTCCGTTTTTAACTCCACTTGTCACGTTTTAGTCCACGTTCCCCTCCTAAAGAATTCTTCATTTTTTTGGATACTTCTTTTATGGTTTCTAATTTGGAAACTGTACATTTCTTTTAATAAACAACAGTAAAACGTTTTTTGTGCAAAAGACTGCATTTTTTTCGCCAGATTTTAAGGACATACTCGTTTTATATTAATCCTGCACATTATAAATTTCAATTGAAACCCAATTCGCATTATATTAGAAGTCAGAATGGTTGCCTGTAAAGTATAATTTCAATTTTACGTGCTGATTTTGTATGGACATGAATTCAAATCTAAAAAAAATATCAAAAAGAAAAAAAGCGTTAATAAATTAGAAGAGTACTTGCCCCCATTTGCCGCTTGTCAAAACCCCTTTATAAGGGTTCCTCTAGCTCCGTCCCTGTAGGATACCTGTCCGCCAGGACTTTCGGCGACTGCCAACACTTACAGCCAGTTTTCTTTTCTTTCATATTTAATATTTATAATTATATACTAAACCCAAATTTAAATTTACATTGTGAAAATTTAAATTGCTACAATAAATTACTTAATAATATACATAACTTGATTTAGAATTACAAAAATATATATAAATTAAGTAAAATTATTTGTGTTTAATTTATATTTGTGTAGATTAATTGCTAGGTTTTGGGTTTGTGTTTAATTAGTATTTCTCAATGATTGTATGGTGCATTACGTCGAGAAAACCATATTTTTTAAAATTAAAAATAAATTCATTTTAGATCATTTTCAGAATAAAAAAGTCGTAGGAATTTGTTGCCACATAAAAATTAATATTTTAACTCTTCTTTTCAGTTAATTTAAACTTTGTAGGACTTAAATTTTATTTCATAATTATAAGTACGTCTGATTTTCTTTATTACATATTAAAGTTGTACCCCACGCAAAAAAATTTTTGGCTTTGTCACTGGTACTTACTCTTTTCTTTTTTATTAAAAGTTGACTGTAACTTAGTTAAAAAAATAATGTTTAACGTTCATGTTGAGGAAGTGCATCACGAAACTTGTGGCTTGGACTAATATCTTTTTGTATTTATCTCCTTTAGGTACTTTTAATGATAAACATATTATTTAGATATTTTAGAATTAATTCAAATTTTAAAATTTTGTCAACATATTAAAAAATTAACTCAAACAATTAAATTTAAACTATTAAATTAAATTTAAAGTGTATAAGAATATTTCAATAAGTAAAAGCACACAAAGAAGATAAGGCAAAAGCACCAAAGTCCATCCCGACCTCATAGATAGAAACTGTTTACGAATGTTAACAAGTTTCAGAAGGGGATGAGCTATTTTCGGAAGTAGCTACTGCCCTTTTAACCATCCATACTTTCCATACTTTTCAGAGTTTAGATTAATTTACACTTTTTGAATTTAATATAACGCTTGTAATTTAATTTTTTTCTCTTAATTCAAAAGTTTTATTAATGTATTGTCAATATTACAAACGTCAGATTAAATTATAAAAAGTATAAGCAAATCTAATTTTTTAAAAAACATGTAAATGATATTAACTTTAAAGAATAGTAGCATCATAATAACTACTAGATAATAGAAATTTGATTCCCACAAATAAAATGTCTTATCAAAAAAAAGGAGAGGAAAAAAGGACACGAAAATAGCAATAAAGATGAAATTAAGAGAAGGTAGCTGCTACGCAGGCTTGCTGCGTCACTTCAGCTGTCTAAACAAACCTCAAAAAATTTCCTATTTCAGTTAAGCAATGTAGAAGCATTTTTGTCATCTTTGAGTTTGTACAAAATTTCCTTGTTTGTTCTTGAATGCCATCTCTCCATGCGCCTCATCGCGTTGCTACAAGTTATATAACTTATATAACCAATGGTTCCTTTCTATTTTATTTTTTTATTAGTTTCTTCTTCTTCTTCTTCTTCTTCTTCTTCTTCTTCTTTTTCTTTGTTTTTCTGTTTTCAAGGTTTCATGAAGTCAGATGAGGCTACAATAGAGTATGGGCGTTTAATTCCTTGAGCTACTTCCCGTAACAATGATCCTCTATGTTTCCACAATTGAAGAGTTTGATAAGTATTGCCAATACTTGAAAGAATTTCCTTAATTAATACAATACTTCATTTCTTATTGTAAAAATAAAAAATTATGTGTGACTCTTTCTAATCGCAATTGCAATTAGTTTATAAAACTACTTTCTAATTTACAAAAATATCCCCAAAAGTGTTTGGAGATAACATTAAAGATATAAGTACTGAAAATAATATGCATGTCTTGCAGGAGAGTATTTTAGAGATAATATTGGAGATATAATTATCATAATAAATATTATATTTATAATAAGTATAGTACTCATCACATTCGTTTTGTGTTTATCATTATCTATAAGAGTCTATAAATATAGATTTCGCCATGTAAATGTTTGAGTGAACATAGATGAAATGACTTACCGAACCACGTAAAATCTTATATGTGTTTCTCTCTATTTAATTATTAAAGAAAAAATACATTAAAATACAAACAGCTTGGCAAATTAATTTTTGTTTAGACCAAAAAAATTGTCTAAACTCAAAACACCAAGCATTATGGTAAATTGTTAAACTTATAGGTCTATCTTAACTTTGAAAAGGGACGCTATACACGCCTTAAGCCTTACAAATGTTATAAATTATTACTTTAAAATTATTTTATAAATTTTCTCCATGAAAAGGTATTATTTGAAATATAGTCACCTATAACTCTACCAATAATGGTTATACGTAATTTTAATATCCTTTTGTAGGTGGTGGAAGGAAGGAATGGATCATTCATGGTTTCTTTGATGGATGCATCCCTTAAAGTAGAAAAATAATTTGGCTCAATCTCTTATAGCTAGCTAAGTTTCTTAAAATAACAAAACTCATAATAAAAATTGCAATTAAGATGTAAATATTCACCAACCATGCACATGCTTCAATCCCTATTGAAAATCATTGATTGGTGTATAATAAATAGGTCTCACTAACACGAAAAAAAATCTTATTTTTTTCTAAAATAAATGTGAAAAAAAAAACTATAAAGCATTTAAAACCTAATTTCTTCCATGCACCCAACAAACATTCGGTTAGTACTATTAATATTAATTTATTTTAAATAAAAAATATTAATTATTTGACAACAAATTGCATTATTTCTACCTTCCAAACCATGCAAAAACCTGAGTGGCATATTCTAGTCAAATCAAGGTTATTTTCGTCAACAAACACCAACCAAAAACTATACTATAAACAAACCTCTATAAATATCCACCTCCAACCATCCAGACTTCCCAACACTACTAAGCGCAACCATCTTTCTCTCATTCTCTTAATCATCCCTTTCATTCTCTTTTTTTTTTTCCTTCAATTCAATCAAATAATGGCAAACTCATTAAACCAGAAATTTCTATCAACTCTTTTCATGCTTATTTCTTTAATTCCACCATTAACAATGGCAGACTCACATTTTAGTGTGACGAGTTATGGTGCTACATCAGATGCCGAGACGGACTCGAGCAAGGCATTTCTTGCTACTTGGTCACAAGCATGTGGCTCTACCGGTTCGGCCACCATGGTTGTTCCTAATGGGAACTTCTTGTTGAAAAGCAAGGTTGAATTTCAAGGTCCTTGCGAGAGCAATGCCATTTTGGTTCGTATTGATGGAACCCTTTTGGCTCCATCTGATTATGAGGTCATTGGTAATGGTAAAAACTGGATTATCTTTCGTGATGTTAGTGGTGTTACTGTTTCCGGCGGGACTCTCGACGGCCAAGCGGCAGGATTGTGGTCGTGCAAGTCCTCCGGCCATGGTTGCCCCGACGGCGCAACTGTAAGATATACTTCATAATCTACAAGTTATAATCTTTTTATTAAGTCAAGTAATTTTTTTTTAAATGTGGTAAAGTTAAAACTGTCTTCTAAAAATAAAATTAAGATGTAGTCCACAAATTTAATGTTTATGAATGAAAAAAGGTCACTGTATGTTAAGAAAAAAAGGAATGTTTAGGTCAACTATGCATGTGATTAGGTCTAAAACTGAAGTATTCTTGCAACTTGTAATTCACATGATAATAATTAATTATCTTTTTTTTTTTCATGCATGCAGTCACTAGAATTCTCAAACTCAAATGACATTGTGATCAACGGATTAGCATCATTAAACAGCCAAATGTTCCACATTGTTATCAACTCATGCGACAATGTCAAAGTCGTCGGAGTAAAAGTCTCCGCCCCCGGTGACAGCCCTAACACTGACGGAATTCACGTTTCTTCGTCAACCGGAGTCACCATCTTGAATTCAAGGATTGGAACCGGCGATGATTGCGTCTCAATTGGTCCTGGCACCTCCAATTTGTGGATTGAAAATGTCTCTTGTGGACCTGGTCATGGAATTAGGTAAAGAAAATCATTAACACAAATTGCTACAATATTTTCTTTGCACATTTTGCTTTTGTTAAAAATTGAACGATAAACCCTTTATCCTTTGGCACTAGAGATCATTTCAATACCACTAGATCATAAGTCAATTGAATTGTTAACTTTTTTTTAACGCTATAGATTATTCCGATATTGTTACTAGATTATAAATGTAAACACAATTGATTTATTTGATATTGGATTTGAATGTTGCAGCATTGGAAGTTTAGGTAAGGATGCTGATGAGGATGGTGTACAAGACGTCACGGTCAAAACAAGCACATTTACAGGCACTGAAAATGGAGTGAGAATTAAGACTTGGGGGAGACCCAGCAGTAGCTTTGTTAGAAACGTCCTCTTCCAACATGCCGTCATGAATAATGTCCAAAATCCAATCGTTATCGACCACAATTATTGTCCTGATGAGAACAATTGTCCTGGTCAGGTAAATAAACTAAACCCACTTAATCATCAATTTCCTCTATACTCGTCTACAATTCTTTTTTTTTATATATTTATTTATATTTACTCCAATCGAAAATCAAGGACTCGATCCCTTAATTTCAAGATGCATTCTATATCGTTAAATTACGAGTTAGTGGATAATAATCTGTAAATTTGAACAGGCATCTGGAGTTAAAATTAGTGATGTGACGTACCAAGACATTCATGGATCATCAGCAACAGAAGTTGCGGTGAAATTCGATTGTAGCAAGAATAATCCATGCAGTGGGATTAAATTGGAGGATGTGAACCTGACATATAAGAATCAAGCAGCTGAAGCATCTTGTATTAATGCTGGTGGAACTGTTTCTGGCCTCATTCAACCCTCTAGTTGCTTATAAGGCACAATTATAAAGCCACAAATCAAATTAATTAAGTGACTAAACTAAACTCGATTAATCAATTTTAGATAAAAAAAAAAGTTTTGACCTGATTAATTTTTATAGTACCCTATATCGATGCCTACCGAGTTAAAATTACCATTTTAACTCGTTGAGCTAGAAAGAAAAAAATGTACTCATTTGCATGAGCCTGTGGCTGCTTTGAGCCTGTCCTTGCTCTTATGCTACGAATTATCATGTTTGATTTTTCTTATAATGAAATGATTTCCTTTTTTTTATATTTCCATTCAGGAATTCTACGTGTTAACGATTATTATTTTTTTACATATAAGAACAATTCCACCAATCAGAAATAGTTTGTCTTTTCGGTATACATTCCACAAATAGCACTTTTCGTATTGATTATTGACAGAAGATCACACCGAGTGCTTCTTCATATATCGGTTCATAAATTGCAAATTTTCAAATCATAATTAAGTTTTTGGGGTTTAATCAGCACAACCTCGCTACTCTTAGATCTTGATCCTTTTTCATGGGTTTACACTGACGTTTTTTTTTTGGAGACGTGTTTACACTAATTTATGAACTATAATACCAGATATCGTTGCCATTTACGGTCTGTGCAGCTGATTTTAGAGCAGATATCACAATAAAGATGTTAATTCAAAGAGTGCGTCTTTTTAATTATCAAATTGTTGGCTTAGTAGTTAGCATTATGAAGTCAGTATGTTAAGAGGAAAAAACTAATTTATACTCGAATCCTCAAAGTGAGTAACCACTCTTTATAAAAAAATAGTGCGTCTTTTTTGTTGTTTTCTTTTTCCTTTTTTATGCTCTGCTAGAGTATAGGCAATATTAGTCTTACCATATCACTTTGCTACTTTTCACTATATAGCAGTTGGTAGCTAATAATTAATTCCTTTTAATTTCATCTTGATAAGCTAAAGCAACTGTTGTTTCTCATTGATTAAGAAAAAGCTACTGTTCTTTCACCTTTCTAACTATTTCTCCTCAAAATTCTTCCATGGAGAAGCTCCATGCTCCCTTTGATGTATTAGTTTGTGGATTTGTTTTGGTTGACTTTATGATAGCGTTCTTCTTTATTATTTGGTCAAAGTGGAATTATAAGCCTGCAAAAGTTTTCCCTGCAAATTCGAAGTCTTCTTATTGGAGGGGTAAGTCTTTGAGTTGGATAGCCGAGAAGACGGGACATGCTTCCCCTGTTCCCTATTTCAAGCCAAACTTGAAGATTCCTTTAGGTGAAATATTAGCAGCCACTCAGAGTTTTAATTCCAAGTTGTTGATTGGTGATGGTAGACTCGGTAAAGTCTACAGAGGCACTCTTTAGGGTGGTAAAAAAGTGGCAGTGCAACGAAGTGAATCCAGTTATGGCTCAATGTGCCAACTCAAGTTTCCATATAAAATCTTCAGCTATAAGTTATCAAAATATTCTCTACAATGTCCAAAGAATTATAATATAAAGTCCACATTGTAACCAATATATATATATATATATGTTATCGTGCCGGTTTCGTATATTTAATTTGCCAGGACAATAACAACGTTACTATATCTCTCTCTCGAGAGCTCTCCTTGGATGGGTAAAACAAAAAAAAAGGTAATTTAAATTAGATTCAATTTGAAGAGTTGGCTAAATTTTATTCAAGTTACAAACTCACTTCTTGCCAATAA
This sequence comes from Flueggea neowawraea, assembly GCA_948243855.1. Lineage (NCBI taxonomy): Eukaryota > Viridiplantae > Streptophyta > Magnoliopsida > Malpighiales > Phyllanthaceae > Flueggea > Flueggea neowawraea. The sequence continues at coordinate 15,263 of CAODLS011250292.1, forward strand.
TTTGTTGTCTATTAATATTAGAGTCCTTTTTTTTTAACATTGTCACTGTTTTGAAAAAAAGAGCATAATGACATGTTTCTTCTTTAAAAAAAATACAGTTTGTTCTCGGTAAATTTACTAAAAATTCCTTTTGGTCCTTCTCCCAAACAACGTCTTTTTTAATCCTAATTATCCTTCAACTTTCTATGTTATGGCAAGTCATATTAGCAAATTTTGAAAATTGTGTCCAAATATTAATAAGACTATATTTTGTGTTCTCAATTATCTATCAAACGGTCAGAATTCAAATATTAGAGAAAACACTTATTAAGATTTTGGAAAAATCATTAATATTTTAATTTTAACGTGGGTGAACACTCTTTGCAGAAAAATTAAATGAAGTGCAAATAATATAAAACACTTCATTACATACACAACTAATTAAATGCCCCTTGGCTGTTCATACCAGGGAGATTTGTTCTGGGTTAATACAGGTAATTTGTAATGTGAGTTCATGGTGGCTTTATGGCAATGCATGGCATGGGAGAATGGAAGCTTCGCAACAACAGAATCTTTAGGCAAACCCAGCGTCCCACTTGTGATGATTTAATTTTTAAATGCTTCTCCATCTATTGTTTTTGGATGAAATGTAAATATAGAGATTTTGCTCATTTCGGATTTGACTTGTATTGCTCTCCGGATACAATCTTTTATTGGGATCAATTGCAATTTGTTCTTGTTCTTGTAGGGTCGTTTTCATATTTATGATGATAGTCTTTAAGACAAAACATTCATCGTATGAAAATTATTCTGTGAAAACTACTAATTTGGTGGCTCTGGATTAATAGAATTTACTTTATTGATGAAAAGATACTCCTTTGTCTGTCCTATTATATTGCACTAGAGTTTTAATTTATTACAATTACTAATTTAGTAGCTATCATATATGTCGCATGAAACCAAATTATGTAGCATAGCTAGTCTAATGCGTAGGATGGCAAACAAACAACTCATTATCACCATATACACACATGATAACTCAGTACTCAGTACCGTCTAATATAAGCAGTTGACATAAATTGAATCAAAACATGAAATTAAGTGCTTGATTGTTTTAGACTAAACCAAATATTTAAACATTCACGTCGGTCCAAAACACCACTATAAATTAGACCTATATGCAATTATCTCAACATAAGAACAAGCTATTCAACAATTGAATTGATTATCAAGAATTTTAACACATAATGGAAAAATTCACAAAAAAATTATCCTCCTCTTTGTCCTCCTCTTTGCAGCCTTGTTTCAAGCATCAAATGCAGCTTACAACGTTGTCAATTATGGAGCAAAACCAGACGGCAAGACTGACTCGACCAAGTCGTTTCTGAGTGCATGGAATTTGGCGTGCAAACCAGTAAGGCCTGCCACTGTGTACGTTCCAAAAGGGAATTTTTTTGTGAGTCCAATTGTTTTTGGAGGTCCATACAAAAATAAGATAACGTTTTGGATTGATGGAACAATTGTGGCACCAACAAATTATTGGAAGTTTGGAAGTTCTGGGTTTTGGATGTTGTTCTATAAGGTCTCCGGGGTTACGGTATATGGTGGTGTTCTTAATGCAAATGGTGCTGGTTTTTGGGCTTGCCGTCTAGCTGGAAAAGTCTGTCCACCTGGAGCTAGGGTATGGTCTCTTACTTTCGTTAGTTAAATGTGGTTAATCTTTTTAGACTCAAATTAAATGAGATCAATTTTTACTAACTATTTATTCTCAATTTCAAGGAAAATTCTTTTAGTAACTATTTATTCTCAATTTCAAGGAAAATTCCTATCTACATTTGGTGTAACGTTCCGTTCTTACACCAAATCAATCAGAAACTGTTACTCAGATAGTTGGCCCACTTTAGAATTCCAAGAAGAATAACAATTTCTGATTGGTTTGGTTTAGGAACGAGGTCCTACACTAAATGTAAACAAGAATTTTTGCAATTTCAAATAAGTGAGGAAATAGTTTTGTATCTTTTTTATATATCTCAACTAGTTTAATTAAAATTATTTTTTTTTGCATGACCAATTCACCACCTATTGAATATAAGACTACAATTAACTATATATATGTAATATGTTAAATATTTAACGGTGTTCAATTAGCTATACAAATAAATATTTATCTAAATACTTCACATGATCACTAAAATTTTTGTGTTTGCAGTCCATATCATTTGTGGGTTGTAGTAACGTGGTGGTGAAGAAATTAACATCCATCAACAGCCAGTTATTTCACATGTGTATAGACCAAAGCCATTACATTTCGTTGGAGAATATGAAGATTATTGCACCCAGTACGAGTCCCAACACCGATGGCGTCCACATGCAATCATCCACTGGAATCACCATTTCTTCAAGCACAATTAAAACTGGAGATGATTGCATTTCAATTGGTCCTGGCTCCAACAATGTTTGGATTCAGCGTATTGCCTGTGGCCCTGGCCATGGTATCAGGTTATAATATTTTTTTTTCCTTATGCTCAATTTTTTTTTTAAATTTTCTAATATAACTAGTTTTCAATTTTCATTCTATTTTACATGTGAATTTTTTATATTATCTTTGATTGAGAATCAAATTCTTAGGCTATTGACAAAAAATAATTTGAAGTATGTGCAACTTGTGAAAATAAAAGAATGAATTTATATAAGTTAAATTTTTGTGAGTCAAATCAACGAGGACAAGCAGCATAATTGCCATCTTTTTGCAACAGAAATAATATATATGAGAAAATAAAAATACCAAAATTGCCAAACCAAATGAGTATTTGTTTGAGATATATTTAAAAAGATGCGATATTTTTTTTTTACTTTTTTTTATTATGCAATTTACTGAATCTGCTTAAAAAAATGCTCTACAGCTAGCAAAATTATTTCTGAAAAAATAAAAAGAAAAACTGTTGCATATGAATATATGATTCGGACATACATTATTTAATTGACCATGCTGAATTTCAAAATGGATGTTTTTGTTTTGTGGCAGTGTTGGAAGTCTTTCAGAGCATAAAAACGAAGATGGTGTAGAAAATGTAACAGTAACAAGTGTAATCTTTAAAGGAACTCAGAATGGGGTTTGCATAAAATCATGGGCAAGACCTAGCAATGGCTATGCTAGCAATGTTATATTCCGGAACATTGTTATGAAAAATGCCGAAAATCCCATCGTCATTGATCAGAAGTACTGCCCTAGTGGATAAGGCTGTTCTAACCAGGCAAGTGTATAAATAACTTATTCCCAAGATTAAACCCAGGAAGAATCTTATTCAAAATTTCGTTATGAATGAATTTACTCTGTTTCCTTTTTATGACTAAAGACGTAGCAATATAAAATCAGCGACGGATCTAGACTAAAATCAACGAGAGAACACTATAACAAATAGAACAATAATAATATACTTTCGTATATAGTTTTATTTCATCAAGATAAGTAGAATTACATTCTTAAAATATATATTACTACTAAGTCTTCAAATATTAAAATTTTAGAGCCCAAAATAAATCTAAATAGACTATAAATTTATTGATTACGTGTAAATGAATAATCTAAAATCTCAAAAAATTAGATTATTAAAAATATGATCAAAAAATATGATGTATATAATGTGTCATATATATACACTTGATAAAAAAACTATGTAGATACTATAAATATACCATATAATAAGTATACAATATATATATATATATATATATATATATATATATATATATATATATATATATATTTCGAGGAGGGGTCCTGGGACCCGTGATCCTTTCCTCCATCCTTGGATAAGATCAAATTAACAATTTTAAGAATTATTAAAAGTTATGGTAGAATGACACGTGAAACTTATAAAAAAAAAGGACATGCAAATTCAATTTCTCCTAGCTAAAAGTTTCAAATTTGAGTTCCGAATACAAAGAAATTTTAAAATTCAGTAGAAACAATTTTGTCGGCCAGAGCAGTCTTATTCAGATCACATCCTAATCACTTAACCTATTTCTTAGTAATTAAGTGTGGTCTTTAGCGTATATGATTATGAATAAAATTATGAAATTTTTACTTATACATCTGATTGCTAATTGTTTTGTGCATAAACTAATTTTTGAAGCAGAATTCTGGAGTGAAGATCAGTGGAGTTACTTACAAGAATATAAGAGGGACATCTGCCACAAAAGTCGCAATGTCGTTTGTCTGCAGTGCAAGCAATCCATGTAAAGGCCTCAAATTGCAAAACATAATGCTAACAACAAAACCTTTACCGCGACGTCGTATTGCAGCCATGATTATGGGAGTGCTAGTGGTCTCATCATTCCTCGCAGTTGCTTCTGAGACAAATTCTTTAGTTATGTTAATAAAATTCATAACCCTACTTTGCCAGCCTTGGAGTCATATATGTCTGTGAATTTGTTAATAAAAGACTAGAATTGTTATTTTTTATCCTTGCAATTATTGTTTGTGAAGTTGTAGGAAACCACTTATAAAAAAAACACTAAATTCTACACTTTAGCTTAAGCTGTTAAGCAAATTGGTTTTTCATTAAATTATTCGAATTCAAACTTTGTTGCCCTGAATTGTTAAGTAACTAAATTGAGTCAACACACATACATTTCTAACATTGTCTTACAAGTTTTGATAATAGCCATGAATCATTAGCAACCAGAAAAGAACACAGGCATGATCGCCATTCAAGGTGCAACTTATAGATAAATGTTGTTCACCCATCATTTATGGAGAAAGCAATTGAGTTACACATGAGTTTTCTAGCTTCTGTAGACTTATTTTTGCTTAATTTCTACTAAATCAATATAGCATCATTGCTTTAAATTCAACTCAATACTAATTCCCATCTTAAACTTCCATATCATCTGAGCAGCCTTCTTTTCCATGGTGACACTAGTTATAACAGCCTTTGTCTGCAGAGATGCCTTCAGCAGGTTCAAGCTCTAACAGGATATAATACAAACGTAAAGTCAAGCATCCATTTCATACAGATGATAATGATCACAGAATCATAATTATCTTAACTCATATTCAGAGTACATCTAAGCTTGATCAGCATTAATTAGCCGATAATTCGGAATCGTTAATCATTCCTTCAATGAATTGTAGCTGCAGGTGCATATTCCAAGTCACAACACACATCCAGCATGCTTGGCCTGTCAGCTCCTTCTGGTTTCAGACACTTCTCAACCATTTCTCCGAACTTTTTCAATGAATTTGGCTTAATCTGACCCACCAGTAATGGATCAATAATTCCCTCAGCCTGGCCTTTCTTCAGCCATTTTATTCCCCATTTTGTATTTATTCTATTTCAATTGCTTTTTGTGAATAGACAAATTGAGTGAAAATTTGCATAAAATAGGAAGTGCGGATTTGCATGATTGCAGTGATGCATAATCTGCTGCTTCTCCTATACAAAAGGAAGTCCTTGACTTTTTAAACTCTTGGTGGAAAAAACTTGTAAATTACTTGATCTTGATGTTCTCTGTGCATGAGCCGTTAACTGGAACTAATAATTCATTTATTGTTAATGATCATATCCACGTGAACATATGAGCATGTAGCTCATAGGCATTATAATTAATTTCAATGCTAAAAAGTCGTAAGTTTAATTTTTGATGGAAGCAAATAAATGATTTATAAAAAAAGTTTCAAAAATATACCCATGTGGAACAATTGTTATTCAGCTTGATCTAGTTGTGGCAATAAAAATGTCCACTCATCTATCAATAAAGGTCTATGAAAATTTTGACAAATGTAAATTAAGAGTTCCCCATAATTCAAAATTCTAATTCACTAATGTAAATCGGTGCAGCATTCATTGTTTAAGAAATCTGACAAATTTACCTATGTTCTGCCCAACACCCTAAAGAGTAGGGGTGTAAATGAGTCAAGCTATTCGGCGTTCAACTCAATAAAAATTTATTCGTGACTTGGCTCGTCAATAAATCAGCCGAGTTTGAACAAGATTTTAAGTTCGAATTAATAAACGAGCTGATATTGAATACCTAAAAACTCAGTTCGAAAAACTCGCGAATAGACTCGTTTGTGTGTTCATGAGCAAGCTCGTGAACAAGCTCGTTTGTATGCTTGTATATATATATATATATATATCTTAAATTAAATTATGAAAAATATGTTTGTGTTTGGAATAGTATTCAATATTTGGACCAAATCAACAAAAGTGCAAATTTGCACTAATTGACCGTGCTTATAAAAGTATAAACATACTCGTATAAAATCTAATATTATGTTAAATTTATGAAACAAATTGAAATTTCTAATAGTTCTTGGTTCAATTACATACTCAATAAGATTTTATTGTATTAAGTTACACTTGATTGTATTCTTTTTAGAGTTTTTGCCAAATTTGAACTAGCAAATATCGTTTACGATTTTATTCGAGCTTTTGTTGAGCCTAACTTGAAAAGCTCGCCAACAAACTCGTGAGCTCGCGAATTTTGTGACGAGCCGAACTTAAACAAAATTTTAAACTCGAGAAAGAACTCGAGTTCAAGCTCGAGCTCAAAAGATTTTAGTCGAACCGATCTTGAACATTCTAAAACTCGGCTCGATTACACCCTACCAAAGAGACATTAAAGTAGTTTTAGTTTTAGCGAATTCCGTCCTAGTCATAGTAATATTTTTTATCCCACTACGTCTCCTCGGAATCAACTTAATTGAGTGGGATGAAGAATAATGCCACATTTGATTGGAACCAACCTAGCTCTTGTCCTTAATTTAAAAAAAAAACTCAGAATTAGTGAATATTAAGTTTCTACCTTCCATTACTATTTCCCTTTCCATACAAGTTCCAGTAATTACAGCCTTTCTAACCTACAATAAACCGAATACTTATAGATAAGAATGTGTTGAAGTCATGGAAACACATTGAAATCCAATAAATTATGACCAAATGTGGGCTTATAATCTATCAAATGAAAATTTCTAATAAATAAAATAATCTATCAACTTCTTTAGTAAATGACCAAGTATTTTACGAACATACCCTCAAAATACTATTTATTTATAATTTTTATTTATTTTTAAAATTTTATAAATTATTTTATAAATAAATTTTTGATAAAATATTTTATAAATAAATTTCAATTTTATATAAGTTATAAAAAATATTTTATTATTTTTAAGATTTTCAAAATATGTTTTATATGAAATATTTTCATTTAATTAATAAATAAATGTTGTCAAATTTTAAAAAAATAGTCTTTATTATAGAATTGTGTGAAAAATAACTATATTTTTATTTCTCATAAGAAAAAATATGTTATATAATGAAAATAAATATTTTTCTGTGATTTTTTTATATTATTAATTGAAATTTAATAAAAATAAGGGTATTAATGACTTTTTTCAACTAACTTTCCGGGAAGTATAGTTTTGAACTAAACATAATAAATTACACTTTTCAGCAATTCAACATGTCAACCAAATACATTTGTAAGTAACGTCCCACTTCTTGGGAGATAACTTCTCTTGAAGTTGAACCAAGCGATCCCTTAACTTTCTCTCTCTATCTCCTCTCTTGAACTCCTCTGAATGGGCGGAGAGGAGGTCTGAAGAAAGCATGTGCTTGAGCACCTGTTTGTCACTGTGTAGCTTCACTGTTGGTATTAAGATATGGCATCATATAATTGCACTAAGGTTCAGGCGGAAATCTTAAATTTGTTGGATGAGATTTGGAGTATCAACAATGCCTTGTATCCTCGTCAATGGAATAGGTACCATCACATTGTTGTTGTGGGCTCCCATTTACCCCATTGCCTGCGGAATTTGAAGGCTGAATTTGGTGCTAAACAAAGACGTATTCTCTCTTTGTAGTACAGTCGTAGCTCATCCTAAATTATAACTGCATGTTTCGGAGCTTGCAATACCATTTGCTCGCAGCCAATCACAATTATGATTTCTATCTATGGAATTAAAGGCAGAGTATCACACTTCAAATTAAGAAAACAAAAATTTGATTTGTAGTTTCAGAATTTTTTCGGCATTTTGAATAATATCCGCTGCAAGTAAAGGACGTGCCATTTACTATTACTTTTTTTTTTTTTCAAACCTTATGCGAACAGATATACCTAATCATTTGAGCTAGTTCAAGCGAATAAAAAATGCCATTTTCTAAATGATAGAAATAAACTCTGCAATTGATTAATTACAATTAGTTAAGGAGAGATTTACAAATTACATCTACTGGAAACCCTAGACAGGTTTAAGTGAAACCCGTACACAATGTGAATGTTCTAAAAGAAAAGACAGAGACCATAAACGTATTGAAACTAGTAGTGAAACTAGAGAAAGGACGGCATGTTTTTATTCATGAAAGAGATGAATGAGAATACGGAGTTTGGTGGTTAATATTTTTCTCAAGTACCAATCTCTGAAATGCTCTGCAAGGCTGGCTTCCATTGCCCCCCACCACCTCCACTATAATGCCTCATCCCGACTCCTCTGCTACCACTGCTGCTGCCACCATTGCCTGCTAGTCGGCGAACCTCCTGCAAAACAGAGGAAAAAAGATTAAAAATTATTGACGATGAAAACGACTCTTAATATTAGAAAGTCAGACTTGTTAATTTCTACTTTCGTTTTCTAGTTATGGAGTCGCTGTAATCTGGTATATCATTTTCACTATTTACAAATGTAATCAAAGATGATTACTAAATAAGTATGTAACAATGATGAAGGTTAGTGAATCATACAAAGTAAGAACAAGGTTTTACGTTCTTTGAGATTAATGCACTATATGGTCCATATATCCATCGTGGGAAGCTTTCAATGATCTGATACTTGATCTACAATCAAATTAATTATAATTGCTTTTCAGTAAATGATTTTGATCTTAACTGATAAAAAATAAATCTCACACCCGACAGCAACTGCTTTCTTTTTAAGTAAGTGCGAAGTCATTGTTACCCAAAAGTTCCTTAAGAAGGCCATAACATGCTTCAAATGCAAAACTACCAATAGGGCAATTTGATTTGAAAAATTTGGCTTCTTTAATATTCTGACTTCAGGTTTGATAACAACCTTGGTAGTTAATTCCTTAATTTCCTATTTAATTCTTAATATTGTTTTAGCTGTTCACATTATGCCAGATTAATTCTGATTCTTCGAAAGTCTTGTTCCAAAACAGATTTTCCAATTCCAATACTTCAAAAACATTTGCTACCTTAAGATCAGATGTGTCTTACATCCATAATTCAGACAGTTTCAGAATCTTCTTCCTTTAACGAACTACATGGTTTATAATTGTATAAATTTCATTTTATACTCTTGCAAAACGAATAAAAAACAGGGCAGAGATGAACTTAAAAATTTAAAATTGAACCAACACATCTTACTAGAAAGACATCATTTACCTCAACAGAATTGGTGATTCTCTCGGTCCCGGAAAGTGGGTTTGAATTGGAATTCGTTGCATCCGAGTCCCTTCTTTTCACTTCCATTCCAAGCCCTCCACTTTCTTTCAACAACTTCCCTAGTTTACCACACTTCTTCGCAGCAAACTCCTTCAACACATCTAAAATATATACAACATCAGGGACATTTAAATTTGTAGTTTAGTGATACTAAAATCGTTTCGAACGTTAAGAAATCAAGACTTGATTCATTGGGAGACATTGTAGTAATAAAATTTGGCTTCTAGAACTAACATAACTAAATAAACAGATGAGTTACATATACCTTCAAAACTGATGAGTCGATAGACCTGGCCGATAAGCAGAGTATCATCAGGACGAAGAAGCTTGAGTTGTTTCAATGGCAAACCATTCTCGTTCCTGAGAGTTGGAGAAGTGGCAACCATCGCCACGTAATGTC
>CAODLS011250369.1:0-13638 GCA_948243855.1 Flueggea neowawraea
AAATGGATACCTCTCAACTATTTAAATACTCATAAATTCCTTAAAAATCCTTAAAAATATAATCTAACATTCTCCTCCTCAAAACAAATCAAAATTCAAAAACTAATATTTTCACCGAGGTCCCTGCGACGAGAATTTTTGCAAAAATGCCCTAAATTCCGATTCGAGCAAAATTCAATATTTCAATCCAACCAATCCACTTAGAATCCTCCTTGGAGTCTATATTCATCGTTGGATTCAACCAAAATCATTTAAAACCATTCAAATCAAAGTTTGCATTTTCGGATCAAATTTGACCCTATAGGAGAATCCATGATTTCATCATCTAACAAAGCAAATCTATGTTCCTTCTTGTTCCTCATACATATATCTATCATAAACAACTCCAAATCAACTCAAAAACCCAGCGAAAACCGAACCCTAGCTCTAAAAATCCAAATTTTCGGTCAAAACCGAATAGTAGTAAAGATGAGCTTAAAACGAATTCAAAAATGGAAAATAAATGAGAAAATTACCTCAAATCTGATAGAGGAGTGTCTTGAAAGCAAAAGGAAACAAATTTCATCAATTTTGGATGAAAAACGAGAGAGAAAAGTGGAAATGAAGGAAGAGTGTCGGTTTCGGTTTTTATCTGAAATTTCTGCAGAACAAAACAACGTCGTTTCGGTTACTGTTGAGAAATGAGACGGTTTACGTGCGTAAGGGACGAAATAACGCACGTAACGATGACAACCGACTTGTCGTTTGCTGCAACCAGATTACGCGCGTAATTCTTCCAATTTAGCGCACGTAAACAAGACGAACGACATGTCGTTCGCAACCCAAAACAAACGATTGGTCGTTCGGTTTCTGATTTTTTTCCAGTTTCCTTTTTTTTTTACATTTTCACTTAAATCAAATAATTTCCCAAATTACACCTCAAAAATCATATTAATACCAAAAAATATTAACACTCCAAAAATATCATTAATTAATTTAATGATATTTTAAATTAAAATTAATCTCTCAAAAATAATTAATTCAAAAAAAAATTCAAGGGAAAATTTACCCAAAAATGGTCACAAAATTCAAGTTATTACATCTGTTGTCCTCAATCTCCCTCAATCTGGTTCTCTCCCATTACTGGTCGTCATAGATCTATCATCAGTCGTTCTCTCTTTTTCGTTTTTTTGTTCGAGTCATCGATTTTCCTTTACATGACAATGACAGAAAAATGAGAAGAGATGTGAGGAGGAGTAGAAAAGGGAAAGACTTAATAGAGAGAGGTGAGAGAGGCGAAAGGAAAAGAGAGGAAGAGTTAGGAAATGAAGAGACATAAGAGAGGGAGAAAGGGGCTTTAGGAGAGAGAAAATAATAAAATATGTATAAATATTTTTTTTATTATTGAAATTAAAAACAAGAGTGTTTTAAATTAAATATTATAATATGTTATGTTGTATTTCAAAAATGAAAATGCAAAAATGTCACAGAAGGTGTAATTTTCTTATTAAAATTTTTAAATTGTTAAAAGTGAGATTAAAATTTTTAAAATACTTAAATATATATATAGTTATCTCCACACCCTCTTTTCTGCATGCTTCCTGTTCTCTTATCATCTATTTCGACTTCTCCCTCTATTCCCCTACTCCTCCGCCCTGCGATCTCTTTCTCTCGTTCTTCCTCCTTCCCATATGCTGCCTCATCCGCCTCTTCTCTTCTTTCTTCTTTTGTCCGGCTCGTCCCTCGCCTCGTCTGCTTCTTCTTTTTGCTATTCCAGATCAAACGAGGGAGAGTGTTCGTGTTGGGAAGTTGTTCCCATTCCAGATCTGTGACAATGGTGAACAAAATCGAGGGCGAGGAAGACAAAGCACCGAGGTTTTTGCTGATTTCAATTCTGTTAATTGTTTTTTTTTTATGATGTTAGATTAGAGAAAGTGGGTTCTCCAGGTTCGAATCAAGAGCAAGAGATGGCAGTTTTTAACGAAATTGTTTTGTTGCTGAAGTCACCACTTGATGTTTTTCAACCTAACTGTAATGTTCATGTTGATTTTTCTTTTAAATTTGTTTTTGTGATGATTTATTATAACGTTTATAAAATTTCTTAAAAATTAGAATCAATTTTGTTATGATTTATCATTAAGATTTTTTTTCCTGTTTTGATACCCCAATCTGTATTTAAATCAACATTGTTCTTATCTCTAGTTTTTTTTTGAGAATGAAGGTTGAGAGTGGATGGAGAATATGAGCATTTTCACTTTTATTTGTCTTCAATCCTCTCATCCCTTGGTCATCGTGTCATTGGCTTTATCGAATCTTTTACTGTAACATTGCTTGGATGAATCATAGATTTTGTCTATGCAAAGTTTGGCAGCACACATTCAAGTAAACTCAGGTGTTCATAAGATTTTTGCACTTTGTTGGAGCTCTCTAAAGCAGGAATTTCCGGTGGTTATCTTTATAGATGCGGCACTGGTTTATGTCTCAATTATTTCTTATTTTAGGGAGTTATGTTGTTTGGTTAATGATTAGGTACTGACTTGCTTTCTCTGTATTTTTTTCCTTCATATTCTTTACTTGCATATCTGCAGATATTTTGTTCGATCATATTTATGACAAGATTTATTGGGAGGACATTCTTTGCTGCTGCCAAATCTGAAACCTCTGCAACAGGTGCTATTGTATTTTTATGGCTCTAATTTTCTGCAATTTATGACAACTTCATCTGATATGTGTGCATGTTGAGTCTCGCACAAAGTTGTTTCAATAACTGTGCAGATTAATCTACTCTGCAATTTTTATTGCTTTCTCTGTAAGTTTTTTTGCAGCCGATTCTTATTGTTTACATTAATTTCCTTGAACACCGTAACTACTGCTTGTTAAAGATCTACTTCTAACAACATTTTCGTCTGGTTCAATATATCTGTCAATGTGGTTTCAATCTTTTTGTTCTGTCACTATCTTTATCTTTTATATTACTAATCTTTGTTGTTATCAATGAACGATGAAATTCAGGTAAGGAAGTCAATGTGTTGTATAAAGCATGTACTCACTGAGAGAGCCATTGAGGAGCCAGACCCAAGGGGGTGTGCTGAGATGAAGCAAATGATAAATGCTCTGTGATGACTTTCAGATTTCTACAATGTTTTATCTTTGTTTTATCTTGTACTCGTTTTATACAATTGGCCAAATAAATTTAAAAATATTTGTGAGATATACTCGTTTTGTACACATTTTTTAGTGGTCAAAGTGATCAACAAGTAATCATTTTTGTATGCATTTTTTTGATATACAATGTTTGTTCTCGTTTTATACTCGTTTGTACACAGTTTGTTCTCCTTTGTGCTTGGTTTGTTCTCGTTTTGTACTCTTTTTGTTCTCATTTTCTATTCATTTTTTTCATCTGTACTCGATTTATTATCGTTTTGTTCTCATTTTTGTATATGGAATAACGAGACCAGTTTGTTCTCATTTTGTACTCATTTTTGTATCTAGAATAATGAGAACAGTTTATTCTTGTTTTGTACTTATTTTATCTTGTGGTCAAACTTTCTGGGGTGTAGTCAACACGCGGTCAAACTTCTGACGCTCAGTCAAAAGGTGGTCAAAATGTCAAATTTGAGCATTTTTTAAATTGTAATAAAAGAGCGGATTTTTCTGTAGATATTTTGAATGCTCTTACATTTTAAAAATTTAAAATATTTTTTTGAATTTTTCTGTAACTGTCCCTCTATAATTTCATGTTTATAAAATAACAAATAATATTAATTTACATTGAAAGAAATAACATCCAACCCAAATGTATCAACTATAAGTTCTGGATGCATAAATAGAAATATAAAGTTATCCACTCCCATTGTCGAGTTTGAATTGACAATGATTTCTCCAAGTGTTCAGAGGATTAATTGTAATAATCCTTTCACAATATTCATCAAACCAGCTGCATATTTGACATTCTTCTTCAGCCACTTATCCATTTCATGAACCTAAAAAGAATTCAATGTTGATGCAAATGAATTAATAAAATTAATATTGAGTTTTACTATAAACTGAACTAAAAATAGAAAAATCAGTTTGGAAGATCTAATTACCCTCCGTTCTTTCTCTGAGTGCATGATCTGATTGGAACAGGAATTCAAAGCCAGCAACTGTATCTGCAATCTCAAATGTGTTCAATTAGGCCAAGAACTAATTGTTATTGAAGGTTACTTTCAAATAAGTGCAATTTCTATTCTCAAATATTAACATGTAGATGAATAATGTTTTGAACATGGTTGATATATGACCGAGATAATAGCAACATTAAAGATTTCTCAGCTTTATCGGATTATTACAAAGGAATCACAGGATCAACTTCAGAATAATTTGGAAAAAAAAAAGAATAATCTAACGCATGCAAAAGATAGCTAAGCAGTAAGCAGGACAAGTATGAGCTCACAGACCATGTGTCCATGGCAATTAGACAACTTTATGTGTCAATCAAAACACAACATAAAGGGACGTCCACATTGGTTTCGATCTTGAGATTTCCTAATGTTAAAATCTTAGTGATATGTAAAAGGTGATGAGCTCCATTGAGCTACAAACTGTAGTTTACCCCAATCCACACAAACTGTCCTAGATAACCACAAAAACACCCCAAAATTTTGTCAAAGAGACTCACTCAATGTTAAAAGAAACTAAAAGAAAACAATACACATGCCACATGGATCATATCCAACTGAATTAATAAATTTGATGAAGTAAAGTACCTTAATAGTAGTGGTATTAACAGACAGCAAATATATGTTCATGATAAAAAATTCCATAAGACAATGCAAAAACCAAATTTAAAAAAAAATAACCAACTCATCTCCTATCTTACATCTCACACTTTCTAATTGATTACATAATTACAGTAGCCAAAACAATATGGGGACACTTAATAATCTTCCCACAGTTAATATTGTAAAGTAAGCAAAACAACCATCATAACTTCCTTTCAGATCTAGTATTTCAGGACCATGCCTAATAGTAATAGTATTCAAATACAAAAACTCTAAAACAGAATACAGCTAAATCTCAATTAATTTCTATACTGAAGCTTTGTCTCAAAGTGATCAACAAGCTTTTACCAACACACCACAAACAGAGTACTACTATTGAGATCTAATAATAGAGGTAGATATTTAATTATGCCTCTAAAAATAGGATTTGTACAGTAACATTTTAATATTGGCCTCTATTATTGTGCCTCAATTGCTCAATTTCGCTTGTAGTGATCGTATAGGTAGACCATTATGGATGCATCTCTCTATGAAGTTCCTCAACTTTGGAGCCATTTCAAAGTTTCCACAACCACAAGTGCAGCCAATTAACTCTATCCACTGAGGTTTGTGCAAAGTCCAGGTTACATAATCATGCTTTGTCTTTTCAAAAAACCATTTCCTCTCTCGCCCTCTTTTATATAGAGAGAGACTCAAGTTTTTTCTTGAGGAAATTACATAGTATGGCTTTTTTTGGCATTTTAACATCAATTATAATACAACAGGAGTTATAATTTTTACTATGCAAAATATCACAAATGTCACAATATTAATACTCTCCTCTTTCTTTTTCTCTCTCCAATGCCCTCTCATCCTGATTTTTTTGTAGCTCGCTCTCTGTCTGCCTTTCTCTCCCTCTCTCTCTCTCTCTCCCCTCCACACTTTGTCATCCCGTCACTGTTTCGATGGAGCGAATTTGGTTCTTAAGGGGAACTAACTTCGACGTGGGTTTTTTGTTGACGCATGTTCCCTTCAATCGAAGACTGATGTGAGACTTCCGTTCAATGAATCTACGTCAAAGAAGATACCACAGTGGCGAGAGGTAAGTGAGACAAAGAGTAGTGTTGCTCAGAGAGAGAGAGAGACAATGACGACGACGAATAGCGGCAACCATGAGAGAGAGAGAGAGAGGAATAATGAAGGCACTGGTAGCAGTGGTGACTAGGGTTTCAAAACCCTTGCTGCAGCCCCAAATTATAAAATTAATGTTTAGTCCATACTTTTGTTTTGTACCCTTTTTCTACACCTTTTGTAAGCATTTTGTTCGTGATGTACTCATTTTGTATCAATTTTGAACTCATGGTTTTATCGAATAATAAAAAAAATATTAAAATGGTTTTTAAATTTCTTGTATGTACTCATTTTGTACTCAATTTGTAAGCATTTATTGGTGTTGTTCTCTTTTTGTATCCATTTTGTACTTGTAATTTCACTGAATAATAAATAATATTAAAATGATTTTTAATTTTTTTTTTGTCTTGTACTTGTTGTGTAAGCATTTTTTTAGTGTTATACTCATTTCTTGCTCATTTTGTATTCGTCGCATCTGGTTAATTTTTGATGATATCATACCTTTTGATGTTATATTTCATTGAATTTTGTTGGTTTCTGTCTTCTAGAATAAAGCTTTGTTGATGTTATCGTTTCTAAGAGCTGAATCAATGTATTTTTGGATCGATTATGTTGGATACTATAATATTGAGGCATTTGTGAAATTGAATCTGCGTGTTTCTATTTCTGCACTAATGTTGACTGTTGCTGTATTTGTGTACTTTTTTTATTAAATAATTGTGTGATTTTCCCTCTTATTTTTTCCTTTATCAGTTGCTAGCCTCGTTTCATCTGATCTGAAAGATCTAGAAAATTTTGATACAAAACGTGGCAAGAGAAAACTCTTGCGTATTTATGAAAAGGTGCTAAAAAGCACTATGCTTATTAAAAATCCTAGACAACAACTAAACTTAAATAAGAGATAACCATATGTAACCCTCGTAAGGGGACCATGCTATGTTTACATGGTATGTGCTAGAATGTCCAAGATATTAATCCTCCAAAGCATCCATAGTTAACTCCATATTGCCTACCGGCATTATACCGAATTGCGATCTGTTACTCCATGTTCGATATATCTCCTTACAGAGACCTTTCTTCTCTTCACGAATATCCTAGCAAGCATTGTAGAAGACAAAATTCGACTATGTTGATTAATAATCGAATCCATCCTAAATTCCTCTATTGATCCATATTGATTGTCCGAATGCAGGCTACCTTTTGGGCCTAACAACTTAGAATTCCTCTTAGGCTTGGCATGTTTGATGTCTTGATTGCTGGTGGGTGTAACCACGTGATCGTTCCTTTAGGGCTGAGAGTTTAAAAGCCTCGGTTAAGGAGACACTTACTCTTCTTTCAGACTGCCCTCCAATCAGGCCATCTTTGCCTTGGAGGAGTTGTTCAGGTGGCCTATTGACTAAGGAAGGCATTGTAACAGATTGAGATATAGAAGATGAATTAGGGAAGTATTGCAAAGCATGAGGCGGCAGATTAGAATCCATTTTCGGTAAATCTAGAATCGGTATTTGAGGCATTGAGGAATCTTTTGCTATAGCTGGAATCCCATTACGATTTGTTAACAATAAATTCGGAATTACAGACTCCATGGAGTGCTCTTGAGTTTGTTCCTTGGATATCTTCATCCGATTGATGGAGCTATTTTTGCAACTGATATCTTTTAAATTAAGAACATCAATTGGATTTCCCATAGTGGCATCCTTAATTTGATGTGATTTTGAATCCTCCAACATTTCCTTGATTTGTAGCCGTAATGAGGTCACATCATTCAATGACGGACCTACAGCAAATTCACTTGAAGGCTCAACGGTGAACAAAGTAGTTGTACAAAATTTTATATTATATATTTATATAATTTATTTTAAAGTGAATGATCATAGAAAAAAATATATTATATATAATGTGTTAATATCTCATATAATACTGTAAATACATATAATATATCCTAAATAAATTATGAATAAACTATAAATAAATCATAATTAAATCATATATATGTGTCATATTTTAAGAGACCACATGACCACCTGAGTCAGCCCCTGATCCTTGATTTAATCATCCAACATTTCCTTGATTTGAATCCTCAATATATCTTCTATTTTAATGTGTTTTTCATATTTCCTTTTAAAAAAGTTCCATTATTTGTTTTTTTCTTTTTAAATATTGGTATTGTTTCTGTATATGATATATCCAGCAGCGAATCACATTTTATTATGTTCTTGGAGTAATTTATATATATAGATTTTCAAAATGTAAATGTTTATATATATATATATATATAAGCATTTAAAATTTAAAATATAATAATAGGCAATGGTTTAGAAATACACATTCACATGAATAGATCTATTATCATACAAAATTTTATTATGATTTCCTAAAGTTAGGCACTTAGGATTATACTCGTCGTTCTTTCTTTGCATTAAAGTCATCAATAGTTAAATCATATTAACGTGTTTAGCAATATCCTTCTCAATATAAATTATCAATAAACTTGCAAGAAATCATTCTTTATTTTGTTTCGCAATCTTAAGAAAATGCACGCTCTGTTGTGGCACTCGATTCAGGTAGAGTTTTTTTTTTGTTGTGTCGGAATTTCAGGTAAAGTTAGTATTAACCTATCAACACAAGGATTTTTTTTTCCATTTTTTTTTATTTCGCTAACACATAACACAAACCTGAAATAGTTGACTCTCCTTATAAAACAGTATTATTGTCGGCATCAAGTTTGAATAACTTTAGTTGAGCTTTCAAGTGCAATTTCTCTTATTTTGAGAAATCACTTGGATAGAATTTACTAGTATGCAAATATTACAGTCATTTAAAGGATTCACAGATAAACTAGGAACAAGCATTTCTTCTATATTTTCTTTAAAACGACTGCTCATCTCTTGCATTTGCAAGTCTATAATATTAAAATTATATCAACTCGAAAAGTCTAGAAAAGACAAGCTAGCTAGTGAGGGAAACTGTTTCAACCTTATATTTAAAACCTTTTAGCTTGAGAAAGAGCGTAAGAATAGTGTTTTTGTTCGATGATATCGGCTGAATTTTATAGTTAGGACACCTAAAATGAGTCTGAATTAAAATGCATAGATTTGAGTTGTTGGATACAAAAATGAATGTGAGCAGTTAGATCTAGAGAGAGTATGAGAGATTATACATCATATTTTATCAAATTTTAATAAATTAAGTAAAAGTGGATGAAATTAAGTAACTTGTCAATTATTTAATTTTATTAAAAGGTTTAGAAATTAAGTAAAAGGTAAAAAATTATTATATAAAATGTCTGAAAATTAAGTAAAATGATATAAAATTAAGTAACTGATAAATTACCTAATTTCATTCACTTTTACTTAATTTATTAAAATTCTGTAAATGAGGAAGTATACTCCCTCATAATTACTACAAATCTAACGACTCAAATTTATTATGTTATATCTAATGATAAAAAATTGTGGCATGATGGTCTAACCATAAGAGTAGCCTGACTGTAGAGGTCTCCAATGATAACGGGAGGGAAGAAGAGATTTTTATACACCAATCTAGTCTTTTTCACGTGATCCATCAACAATAACTAACGTCGTTAACGTAGAAGGATGAAATCTGAATGACAATAAACAACTAACCTCAGAGACTTATGAGTAATTCACCCAAAAATGACAACTAACAATTAATCTAAAAAAAAACAAACTGATTACTTTGTGAGAGTTGCGTAACAATATATTCAACTGATGAATGTTTCAACGAAAGAATTGCATTTTCAGTCTTCTCATGATTCGCAGCAAATGAGTCTACCAGTTCCACCTAACTCAATGATGACCCCAAATTGAGGTTCACGAAATTCTTAAACAGTAAAACAACCTGAGAAGTCAAGCCAATAAGATTTTAGGAGCCAACGAAAGCAAAGATCAATTTATCAAGCACCAGATTGATGCCGATTTCATGCCCACATTGAGGAAAAAACACACGGCTTCCCTGCGAAAATAGAATATACGTGGAATAAAATACAATTTTCATGTGGAGTTTACATTTAGTGTTTAATTTAAGAAATTTGTATTACGTGGAACAAATTCATGGAATTGCACTTCTTAGGCTTTGTTTGGTATTATTGTTAACAAAGGCTATAACAAATTCTGAAGGAAGCAAAAAAAATATATATAATAATTTTTACAATGCAACAACCGAATTTTGAAGAATTATAAAGGTTGTAAAAGCAAAGTATATAAAAAAATTGAGAATAAAGGAACTACAAGTAATACGATGAACCAACAACAAAGAACAACATTGAATCAATTTGGCACAAAATGCTATTTTCGAACAAGACGGAATGCACCGACATGTATTAATAATAAACTAGGTGAGTTGAAATGAGCAGATTCAATCAGTAAGTATTTTAATTATTTAGATTGAACTAAAATTATATGCAAGAAAAAAAGCAATCAAATCAGATAAATTAGACAACCAATCTAAGAATCAAGCCTAACTGATCAAAGTAGATCAGTTCAAATTATTCGGTTCGATTCGGTTATCTCGGCTTGGAGGAACGGATATAAACCATATAAGGAGGAAACAGTGAACGCAGATTGAAAGGAAACTTTACTAATTGTACAATCTTTGGGACAACAGTTTCTTTACAAACAAACCGTTTTCTTTAATTTTCAAACTACAAAACTATGAATGAAACTCAAACAACTTCAGATTATTGACATTCACCAGTCACCTGATACCTACACAACGGCCTGGACTGGCATATTCACCTCTGTACCATATTTTTCCTTTCTGTAACTACAAAACAAAGTTTTACAACACAAACCAACACAGAAAACATTAAAACAACGGGTCGAAAAATTGGCAGTTGTACCAGAGCAATCATTTTGATGGAACTTCTGAAGTGCAGTTACTACTAATAGGCAGATCACTTGGCGTACACACGAATGCCCTTTGCTGTAGATGTCTTAAGCTCTGTTCCATGCTAACTTGAACCATATCGGCCAGCATTTTCTTTGCTTTACCAGATTGTTCCTCTCCATCTATCTGTGAAATAATGTTGCAAACAATATTCTCTAACGTGTCAGGTTGAAGCTCAGATCTTGGATATGGAGTGTCCCTCAGTAACCTCAGAAGGGTTTGTGCCTTCAACTGGGACTTGGGTGTCCCTTGAACAGTAAGCTCCAGAAGACCAGGGATTACACCTTCTCTGAGAATTGGTTCTCTGTATTTACATCGATCGCTCTGACACATCGTCAGAAGTGTCCCAACCACGTGTTCCCGGCTTTGGAGTGACCCATTTTCAAGTACTTCAACAACAGCAAGAACTCCACCTTCTTCAGATGTCAATGCAATTCTACCCGCCTCAAAACCAACTAATGATTCTAAGAGAGCACAGCATTTTTCAGCTGTTTTCGATGATCTTCTACAGGTTTTCAAAAGACTAACTATAGAAGGTATAGGATTTGTTCCCAGTATGATATCAAGATTACTGGAGCATGTGGAAAGGTTAGACAGAGCCATGACAGCATCAACTCGAGCTTGTGGACTTCCACATCTAAGGATTTCTGCAAGGAGAGGAATGGCACCGGAAGCACTTATAATTGGTTTTTTAGTGGCAGAAGCAGATAGAGTGAGCAGAGATGCTGTTGCATACTCCTGTAAGTTCAAATTATCTGACTGAAGGAAACTAATTATTGGTTCCAATCCTCCAGCTTCCACAATACTGATTTTGTTCCTGTAAGATATAACAGTGTCAAAAAAGAGTTTTCACCGACAAAATCTGCCAGCAAGAAGTAACAAAAATCATACACTATAAAAAGCATGAACTTTAGACCACTTTTACAGTGTTGGATTGCAAAGGAAAAACGGAATTACGTAGAGTCATGGGTTTGCAAAAAGGATCAAGTTATAGGTCGATTAAAAATCATCTCTCTAGTTTCCATGAATACCTAAACTCTTTTTTTTTTTAAAGCAAATTTAGTCTAAGCAACAAGTATCTGTTTCTATAAATTAGTTGTTCACGTCACTCTAGGAAAGGAGTGTACAACAAAATGATCACATGTTTTATCCAGCCAATTAGCTTGTAATCAAACTACAAATTGCCACTAATTGTAATTTTTAGATGGTAGCAAGTAATTAATAAATTCAAGTGATTGAGCATGTGCGCTGTAGAATTTTTAGCGTATAAAATATGTTTAAGTTAATTATTTCATTTTATCACAAGAAATAGAATTTATTGAATTGAATTAAAATAACTTTTTTAAAGTAGTCAAGAGCTAAAACATAGTTATATCAACCGCAATTAAATCGAGCTGCACAATGCAATTTATATATATATTAGAAATTTTTGAATTATCCAAATGGGTTAAATTAAATTGAGAGACTCAAATGTGCACTCCTATTGTAGCCCATATGTGCAGCAAAGTATCCTAATGAATAGCTTCGCATTCAAGTATAAGAAAAGTGGTTTCGACCCTTTATAGCTCGCTAAACAAAGAATGCAGATAGAAAAGTTTAGGCTTAAAAAAGAAAACAAAGGGAAAATTAACACATTTTTATTTCACAAAGAAGTTGTGAACCATCATGACTTCAACCAGACGCCAAACTAAAAGTGATATTTTTAAAGAAAAAAAAAAGAAACATGTGAATGCAACAACACCCATGGCTTCCCATTATATCCACCACCCAAAACCATCCAATCACTTCCTCAAGCAGAGCACATGCACAATTATTTTTCTATTACATCGCATATTCAAGAGTGTTTCATATTTTCTAAAATAATTATCTTATAATAATAGATTTATAATTCATTAGTATTAAATTCAACTTCAAAATTAAGAGATCGTAAATTTAATTTCCAGCAAGAGTAAATAAAACGACTCGTCAAAATAATTATATCCTTAAATTAAATGAATTATACAATAACAAGTTTAGTAATTTGATTATTTATTATTTAATTTATCATTTGACATAAAAAAACCTTTTCTCTTTACACATTTGATTTAAATGAAAAGAAGGTTTGCGTCAATGTATATTAAATTAACACATTTGATTATTTTTAAATTTTTAATAGTTAATGTATCAAAATAAAATTAAAATGAAATGATGGAACAATTCATTTCTTTTAAAGGAAATAATTTTTTTATAGTATTCTTGTTTCCTTTATTCATATTCACGCATGGTAACTATGTAATTAGCCCAAAAGTTTTTAAAAAATACCATTTAGTTGTAGTAAGGCCATCTCCAACTAGGACTGTAAAACGCAAAGGAAACGTCGGAGGAGCTCCAACCCAACTCTAAATCTCAACCAAATTTAGGGGTTTGCTACAGTAGAAAGCTAAGCGTGGAGTTCTACTGTAGCAAACTGTAATTTTTTTGTTTTATCTAATGCCAAAAAAAATTAATATCAATTAAATTCAATCTATTTTAAATTAATATCAATTAATCACAATTATATAAGTATTAATTAGGTATTGGACTATTTTATATTATTGTATATATTTTGTTTGTATTTTTTAACTAATTAATTATTTAATTTGTATATCTAAATACAATATCAAGTGATGATTTAATTGATTTATATAATTATATTAAAAAATAAAATCATAAAAATTAAAACAAGTTTATATACTAGAAAATAAAAACACAGTAGATTAATATTAAAAGACATAATATAATATAATACTAACTAAATTAAAAAGAATAAACTAACTTAAACAACAATAAAAGTAGCATAATACATAGCATAACATTCGATTTGAACAATTCATGCACAATATGATAATCGAGGATGAAC
>CAODLS011250512.1:0-27850 GCA_948243855.1 Flueggea neowawraea
GGGGGTGTTCGCAAGTGGGTCTCCCCGTTATAAATGAGGAAGATGAGTATGCAGGGAAGTTGTGTACTGATCCGGGCTAAACTTTGAAGGTCAGAGTTCCTCACATGCACGAGAACGTGCATGAATTGAGTGGGGGGAGAATGTCACGACCCGTTAATCGTGACAACGCAGGATGCGCGAGATGCTTGCTGGTGGATGAAAACCTCGGTAGCGGGGCAGCGAAAAATGTGAGTACGTGTCGCAGGTGTTGCGTCTATCTCAAGTTAGGCATGCTGACCCAATTAAGTTTGGGGAGTTTGTCGCTGGTCTAGGACTTGACTATGAAGGATGGTGTACCATCCTGGACACCACACTAGTTGGGAGCTGTCCCCGCTCTCCTGATAAGCCCACGGGAGGGCGAAACCAATGAGCATCGAGATTGATCATGGCTTAACCTCGGGAGTGCAGGAGTCCCGGGGTGCCGCACGGGAAAATCCCCTCGCCAAGAATCTAACCCCGTGACAATAAGCTTACTATATTAGTTGTATTGGTTCTTGTTATGGGTGTTTATAAATCGAATTTGGAAAATTTCATTTCATATACTGGTTAGACTTCATGTCCATTAAAACAAATAATTTTTTTTCTTTAAAATACAAAAGACTTACTTTTTGTGTGCAATAACAAATTTAAAAATCAGTTTATTTTATAACTTTTAAATATATAAATGATAGGTTAATATTGTTTCCTTTTAGGTCATTTTATTTTCTTTTATTATTTGAAAATCAAATTTACGACTTTTTAATGTTGGAGTTGACCCTACTACTAATAAACTACAAGCCCGTTATTGTTTGTTTGATCAACCACTGAAAATCATTTAAACCACCGGAAAGATCATTTAAGTGTTATTTGATGGTAAGTGGATCATTTGTTTTTTTAATTATATTTATATAAAATTAATATATATTCTATACATGGACGTTAAATCAAACAAATGGAAGAATTAAAATGGAAATAATACTAGGTATATAATATAAGAGGTGTCACAACAATGGTGCACATGAGGCTGATGCTTGTACTCTCCCAATTTGCAGGCTTTGATCCCACTTGAGCTCGAGTGCTCAAAACAATCAAAACACAAATTGAAAATCAAACCCCAAGCCTAAACACACACACACACACAGAGTTCAATGCCATCGTGCAACAAAGTTAAAGACAAATTTTTGTACGTGTGCATGCGCCTGAGCCAGTTTATTTTCTAAGTTTTACAAGTCATAATCAAGAAAGTTTGATTCAAAGCTGGTTCAGGTCATTTCCATGTTCCTCCAAACCAGCATGTATGATCTTCAAATTCTTGCTTTTTCATGGCACCACTTTTGTGGATTGTTTGTTGCATTTCCTAAAGTAATCATGAAGGGCTATGAGATTTGTGGAAGTGGGTATATTTTATTTGAGAGTTCGGTACTTAACTAGGTATAATCAAGAAAAACTATGAATCTCTCTATTTGGTTTAGTGATTCAATCATGGCTACGAGTTTTAAATTATCAGATGTTAGCATGGCTTTCATAATGTTAACGTACATATTAAATTTCTTAAAGGCGACTTTTAAGTATCGGGATTTTATATAAATTTTGAATTCTCTTGAGTTTTAGTTACATATTGCATATTCAACCATTTTGATTTTTACAACAAAATTTTGAATGTACAAGTAACAATCATTTGATAAAAAGCAAAAATCATTCATAAAATTTAATTACAAAATGAAACAATCATTTATATTGCTTAGTTTGTAGTTGCATGCAATTCCTTGGCAACAAAATAATCTAATTAGGGAAGGCCAAAAATAATAAATTGGTCCTTACCTATGTATGTCTATATTGGAATGTAAGGCGTCCCAGATTCTTCCTGCAGTGTAGGACAAGTTATGTGAATCTAATCATCGATCTGGACATCAAAAACTTCTTTGGACCATTTTGATCAGATTTTTTGCTCATAATGATCAAGAATGTCACTGTAACATGAAACTTAAATTCTCTCATCTTATGCATGCGTACTTGTCTATTAAATATATAAGTAATGTATATTAACAGGTGGTCCTTCAAATCTATGCATATGATCACAATTATTAGGGAAAGAAAATTGTGATTATTTGGAAGTTCTAAAGTTCCATGTAAATGTATCGTTCTTTTTTTTTTTGACGGTATGTAAATGTATCGTTCTTTAAATAAAGCAATTTCTGAGTAGAGATTGCTACTAATGGAAGAATACTTGCGAGTATCTAACTGGACTCGATTTTACGAACTGTATCTCTATGTCAACGATCGGCCTTCTTTAATTTGTGATTGTGAGTTATTTAGATAAATTTATATTTCAATGTAATAGATCAAAACTAATTGCTTTGTGATTCAAATTCGAATATAATAATTGTGATCAGGATAATTGGGGAAGAAGTTTGTTGGAACATTTTGATTTCAAAAAAACAGTATTGACTAATATTGAAAATATATAAACATTTTTTAATCAAGATTGTCGAATCTGCTAAAATCTTAGAAAAATGTAGGAAAAAATAATAGTAAGTTCAACAAATCAAAAGCTGAAGGCAACGGAGAAAAGCGGGCTCTTGTAGAAGTAGCTCTTACTTAGAATAAATCAAATTTAAGCTCGAGCCATCTAGCAAGCTCTAATATTATTATTTATGATAGTAGTATAATTTAATCGTCTGTGGAAAGTAAAAATTGTCAATAAAGGGCCACTAGAAGTGTCTTTTCAGTTTGAAGTTACGGAAGAGTAGGAGTAAACTAAAAGCTAAATCTTTATAAAAGCTAAATTTTTGCAGCCAAACGTGGAAGCTCTTTAAGAGCAATGGAACATTTTGGAATGGCAAGTGCATGTAGTCATGTAGATTTCTATCAAAGCCAAAGCATACGCCTCTATCTCAGACCCCCATATCATCATAAGTTCTTATGCCCTGCAGTTGTTGCTAGTGTCCGATGTGAAAAACTAGTCAATGCTCCATACATATACATCTTTCTAAACAGAAAAAAGTATTTTAGTAATCTAGTGATATAGAGTACTCACCTCCAAAACTAATCGGTGGTATTTGTTGTTCGGTAGATACTAAATTGAAGAAGCATATTGCAGAATGAAAAAATTGAGAGATTGATACTTCTTTTTAATAGAAAAATATATATAAATAGTGAATATGTTATGAACATATTTATCAAACAAACACCACCAATAAAAGTTAAAAATACAATTCAATAATTTTAAAGGATAGACACGTACAAATTTACCTTCTTGTGTAATACAAAGAGCGTGTTTTAGTACTTGGTTTAACACGGCAATGATTATAGAAAACAATGTAGTTACATATGCAATTTGAATACATGTATATATAAATATGTAATTGCTCATAGAAAAAAATAAAATAAAACGGGGGTAATAATATAGTGGGAAGAGGCGTGACAATGGTAGAATGAAGTATTTGAAGTGTAAAAGTCACCACCACAAATTTGCGGTTACTTCTTGATCTAGTTTGCTTTCTTTATACTCTTAACTGCTCTGTGCCTTTCCCTTTTCAGCTCTCTATATATTTCCCAGTACAACTTTTAGGACTGTAGCACTCCACTGGGGCACTCATGCCTTCCACTAAAAGATGAGACTTTGTTTACATTTTTTTTTTATCATATCTTTATAATTTAAGTACTTCCAAACGCAGCCCATCTTATTAGTCTTGATCACCCTAATGGACCCAACAAATCATTTAATCAGATCTTGCTACTTTGTCAATATGGACAAGTTTTAATAACGATTAGTGCTAGTGTGAATAATTAAAGCGGTATGACTGATATTAATTTAATTTTAAGTCTTATTCAAAAAGGGTTTTATCTAGGAGAAGAGTATATTTGGTCGGTAGTAGAAAATATAAAAATGATCGTACATGTATACTAATAGATTTGTAGCATCCCGGTGGAAGCAAATAAAATGATTTGTATTACGGAATACTACCATAAAGAAGTCAGTTTTTCCAGACATGCATTTGATTAATTAATATTACAAACTTTTTAATTAGTGTCTCCCAAAGGTGAAAGCAGAAGAGCAAGCAAGACTACAGAGTATCAGTATAAAAAGCATGTTAGGATTCAACCTACATAGAGGTGCAAAGTACTGGTATATTGGATGTATATGTCTGTACAATTGTACATACATTTCTCAGAATTCTAATTAGGAAACCTGTTGAAGTGACTAAAAGCCTGGTTCCTGCTCCATTTTAGCTTGCAATTTTAGCAGCCAGCTTTTTCAGTAAAAGTCTATCTGCAATCCTCAATTCCTGTTCTTGTAACTTTCAAATTGGAATTCACAAGACCGGAACTATTGGTAGATTCCTATGAGCAACCAAGTTAGAATCGGTTCCTGTTTCCCATTAAAATTGCAAATAACATGTCCTGTTCAACCTTAGAGAGTAAACTGACTGGAACAAACGTTTTTTTTTTATCACAAGAGGAGTCGAACCTAGATTCTAAAGTCGACAATACATCTATCCAATCATTTGAATTAGCCTTAAGTTTCAGTTGAATTTTTTTTTTATTGTAAGAGGAACCAAACTTAAATCTCTGTTTTGCCTAAACCACTTCTTTATAAATTAGGTGAATAGAATTTTCCACTTTATCCGGAAAAAAAAAATAAATTTAAGAATCTTCTATACACATATCCAATTACTTAAGTTAGTCTCAATTTGAGATTAGCAAAATTAGTCATAACCAATTTGAGATTTCTGACAAAACCAGCCTTAAAATAACTGATTCATTTTCTGGTAGTTTTGCTGATATACTAAAAGAAAATTAGAGTAGAAAAAAAAAAAGAACCGCTGACATGTTGAATGAATCTAAGTTTAACAGTCTAGGTTTTAGAACAAGATCTTGAAGTGGGACCAAACAGAATCTTAAAGGTTTTGGAAACAAAATTGAACCCTCTTAGTATGCTTGTAGATGAAGCTGTCCTAATCAAAGGATGAAGCAAGTAATTTTGAAGGTGTCTGGTTGGAGAAGTCAAGAAAAATCCATCAAGATTTCCAACAAATGTATCCCCTAAGTGGGACAATGCGCTTCTTCATCCATTATACCTCTTTCTCTTCCCCATTTCAAGTACACTAAAATCTTCCATAGCCGAAAGATAGTCCCACTTCCACTACCCTTTTCTCCATTTTTCCTTTTACATTGACCAAGCTTTAAGCAACGTTAAAAATAATCACGGTCCATACTAATTACATGCACCCTTTGACAATGATAATACATGTTACATTTTTCGATTAAATTACTCAACATCAGATGCCTTTGTGATATTTGATTAATTGGGATTCTAACTGACAAAATTTTATGGGCAATACAACTCTACTCAGAATTTAAAATCGAGAGTTTCGTTAACAGAGAACTATTCTAACTTGCGGCATATCATATCTGAAGAAACTTGCAATTGAGTATTGATCACACATATAGGCGTGATTTAAATAAGAATGAAGTAGTAATTAACAACTTATGAGGTTAGACATGATTTGTTTAAGTAATTAACTTGGTGATACATGCACGATTTCCAAAGTGTTGTCAACAGCACGCCTCAAAACCCGCAGGCGCATTCCTCGGCATATGCTTAATTGTGATATGCTAGAAAGAGAAGAATTTGACCAACACAACATACATATTCACAATGGTGGAAAGCAATGTTTGGCTTTTTCTTTGATCATTAGTGATAATCAGTAATTGATTGATCAAATAATTATAATCATTAATAGATGCACATATTATCACTGTTTGATCATTCTACTCAACCCGTATTACAATCGATAAAAGTTAAAGCCCAATCTAGATTATATGAATACACGAATTGTTATTTTTACATTGACTGGACTGATATTAAATCAAATTAAAGATCAACACAGCCATTACAAATGTTGAATAGACATACCCCAAACAAATGTGCCTGTCAAAGAAACACTACTAGAGTATGAGAAACTACATTAATTTACAAATGTTTCATTCAACTCAACTCTTAAATGCAATTAATTTGCTAAAACAGAAATACAATCATCAATAAGCAAAACAAACTATGAATTAATTGGTTATGCTTTGATAATTTGAAAACTTTTGGCAACACCTACTGACCTGTTGGAACATGCCGATCACGCTAAATAGATGAGACGGTCGGATAGCCCACATAAATCGGATCATCAAATGAAGAGAGACGAAACAGATCATGCTTAAAAGCATTTCTGATTCCTCCGTTACAAATTCTGCACAGATTAGTCGGAACCCAATCGGAATTTTCAAAACTCTTGCAGATTTCTTGAAATCTTGGGTCACGTAACTTCTTTTTGCCAAGTATATGTGTGTGTGTAAAATCTTCCCACCTTCACTTTTTTAGATCAGATTATATATACTCAAGATCAGTACTCCAATTAAATGCACTGGAAATGGTTGTGGCAAACCTGCTAGTCAACTCAACCGTGTGCCTTAAATAATTGAGCTTAAATTTTAAATATGTAGAAAGATCATAAATTTGATTTTAATTTTTGGTTATGCCTTGGTCACAGACGCACAACTATGCATGATACTGTTTACCGTAGAATTTTGCAAATTTTTTGGATGACAATAGGAGGACATAACCCTATCATCAAGGACACCAAAAAGGAAATCTTTTGCCATGCATGGCAAGTCTATCAATAATGACAAATGACAGTAGAGGATGGAGACATGTAGTTGATTGCCAAAGACCAGGAACGTATAAGAAAAGTCAAAATATGTAGACAAGAAAATGATTCCGGGGGTGGCAAAATCGTAAATAGTTCCTAAAGAGCAAACCAAATCACACAAGAAAAGATCCTAGAGGAGGTGGAAAATCCGTAAATTCTGGTTTGGGATACATGATTTCTGTAAATCAATAAACAGCCAGAGATAATTTCTAGGATCCATTGGTGGAACTTAAATAAGAATTCTTGTCCCCTAAGAATAATCCAAACAATATAAATAGATGAAGATGCACATCAAAAAGGACCATCAACCAATCAATCAAACCAACTCTTATACAACAACATGAATCCTTGAATTATGTTGTTATCCTTAGTTCTTAATTTCCAGTATTGCTAGCATCATTAGCTTTTATTTTTTCAAGTGTCCTCTACTATTATTCAAGTGTCCCCAACTTTGTTTATCATACATTCTCAGTAATCTTTTCATTATTTTTTTTGGCATTCTTGATCTTGTTACTGTTTCTTAAGGATACAAGAGACACATAGTTGATGATTTTGTTATTTGATTATCACAAATGGTCTTATTATTGAGGTTAGAATCTTCGAGTGCAATCCCAATCATTTTCATTCTCAAATCTACGGTTTAGGAGAACCTTAAAAACTCTTTGACACGCTTAAAGAGAAGCATTGTCGTCTTTGCCTTCTTCTAAGAAAAATAAGGGAACAATACAATAAAAATTACACCAATTTAACACAAGTGAAGCCTACTAAATATTCTGTTTGATGCTAAACATTTTGGACCTATATTTGTTTGTTTCAGGTTGGTATTGACTGGCAAAAAGATAATATTATATTATCTTTGATATGATAATAAGAGAATTTTAGCTATGAAAATACAAAGATTAAATGATTTTTTGTCACTTGTCCAAATAGAAATAAAGATATTAGTATACTCTACCAATACCTTGTTGATTGTCACCCTTGGTTATGTCGGATGACGATCATAATATTGTCCCAAAAAAAATATGTGGTCGGTGCCATTGGTTGTTGGTAAAAGAAGTCCAAATTGGTGTCCCAAACGTAAGGGGAAAGCACACTTCTATAGCAAATTAAAATGCCAAATTTGAAAAATGGTATCATTAGTTTCAAAATATTGGAAATGCCACAAAATGTAAATATATATTAACAATGAGAATTTATGGAAATTGGTGAGAAAATCAAGAATTTTTGCAAAAAAAATTGACTCTTTCGCAAAAAATTGATTTTTAAAAAAAATAAAAAATTACAAAGTGTGCACATAAGTGCACAATGGTGTACAATAATATACACATGAGTACAAAGGCATTCACAATTTTTTTTATTTAATAAATTTCAATTTGGGTACACAAGTGTACGCTGGTGTACACAAATGTACAAGACATTTGTAATTTTTTTAATTAAGCTGATTTGTTGGTGTACACAATGTATATGGGTGTATACTGATGTATACTAGTGTACAAAGCATGAACATTTTTTTTCATTAGGGCGATTTATTGGTGTATGCACTAGTGTACATGTCATGATTAAAAAAGACAAAGAAAGTGTACACAGGTAGGTTTATTTTTGGATTCTATTTGAATTTAGATCAAAATTGAATGCAATATGTATTCCTTTTTTAAAGGAATCAACTGCTACTTTTAAGAAATTTCAACATTACTGGGCAGTTAGTGAAATCCAGATGGCTATATTTTTGTACAAATTTTGGATGGAAGTAACATTTGAAAAGATGATAGGAAATGATTCTCTTATTGTTATTTTTTTTTTGTTACGTTGCATATCCTTGTAAAAAACCCAAGGACAATTACGCTGTATCTCTTTTTGTATTTTTCATCTTATAAGAATGCACCCATAAAATTTATTTTATTACCGAAAATTCCATACTGCCATATTTGAAAACGTTTTGTGTGAGATATCTTTATGTATTTTTTTCTCTGTTTCATGTATATATTTTTGTAAAAATTCCAACTATCATTAACGGGACATTCGTCTTGTTTGATGCTATAATCTTTTTATTTTTCTTAGGCATGAAGTGTTCATGTATGAAGTCTGTTTTAACGTTTCGTATTTGTCCATCTTGTTCTATTTTTTCGCGGTTAAACGACCAATCTCTATTTGTTTTTGCCGATAAAAGAGTTAGTTTAAGAAGATTTTGTAATTTGAAATTTGAATATATGATCTTGCGTTGACTGTAAATATCTCAATCCAAAAATATATTTATTATGATTTTAAGTAGGGTTGTTCACGGATCCTAGAGATAATCAAACTAAATATTTGAACCATTGACTTTTGATTTTCTTCGAACAAAACTGAACCGAAATTTTTATTTGGTTTGGGTCTGAGTTTTAAGCAATATCCAAACTGAGAATTGAACGGAAACTAGAGCCGAATATATATATATATATTTGTTCGACTCAAATGTGTACATAGGTGTTCACGAGTGTACATACTACATAGATGTTCAAAAGTATTCATAGGTATTTAAAGACGTACATAGGTGTTTATATAATCATATGTGTACATTTGTGTTTATAGGTGTTCATATAATAGTAGGATTTAATAGGTGTTAAAATATGTACAAAGGTATCCATAGGTGTATATATGTGTTTAAAGATGTTTTATACAATAAAACCGATAAATATGAAAAAGAAAAACCAACATAAATTAGAAAAG
Organism: Flueggea neowawraea; assembly: GCA_948243855.1. NCBI lineage: Eukaryota > Viridiplantae > Streptophyta > Magnoliopsida > Malpighiales > Phyllanthaceae > Flueggea > Flueggea neowawraea. Next base: position 9,429 of record CAODLS011250512.1, read on the forward strand.
AAAAACAAAGACTAAACTCCTTGTCCACAAGAAATCGCCACTATCTTTGATGTTGAGAATTGATTAGGTTTATGCCAGTTTGATATATTTAAATTGTTAATTACAATTTTTAATGTTAGAAATGATTCTAGTCATACAATAATTAATTTATTTACTAAGTAAACATAATTTTTAATATGTTTAAAATTAACTCACAAAATATTTGAAGATCTTAATAATAATAAACTGAAACTTGTACATATAATTCAAACTTCAAAAATCTTGAGTTGAACAAGGAATACTTTTCTCCATTGATGCAATTGGTTTCAAATGTAAATGACAATATGACATGTCGTTATGAAGAGAAATTCTCGAAGTTCAAAACAGAAAAAAAAAATCGGCCATTCCCAAAATCCAAATCACCCCCAATTCCCAAACCCTAAATTTGCTCTCTTTGCCTCTCGTTGTCGCTCTAGCCTCACCCATCTCCTCGTTGTCTTGCTTTCACCTCTCCTATCTCGTCGTTGTCTCGTTCTCGCACTCTTTCTCTCTCTCGAATCTCGTTCTCGCTCTTGCCTCACCCATCTCCTTTATGTCGCTCTCGCCTCTCCCATCTCCTTGTTGTTGCTCTCGCCCGAGAAGGTCCAAGCGTCCTTTTATTTTTTCAAATTTGTGTAAATTTTTTGCAGAGCTTGATTGTGTTGTTGCTTCAGAGATTACATAGTCAGTGGAAAGAAGAGTTTCGAGGAAGCATGTAATGACTTTGTGGATTTTGTTTGAATCACAAAGAACAAAATCTGTGTTGTGACTAATTAACTTTGGCCTTGTGTTCTCTCGGTTGATTTCAGTGATTTCAGATATTCGGTTTGGTTCGGTTCCGGTTCTAGAGAAAACAAAATCTAACAATTTCGATTCGATTTCGGAGATCTCCAAATCTCTGAACCGAACCGACCCGTGCCCACCCTTAATTTTAAGTTGCTCTCTGGTCTCTTGAAGCTACCTGGTCTGATCATATGTAACAAAGGCATAGAAAAATACAATGTCATTAGTAAACATATACAAGATAAGGCACATAGATGCCATTAGTATTGGAGTCTATATACGCCAATTTAATTCGATTAAAAGAAATCCACCTGAACCCAATTAGATTTAACATGTGTTATCTGATTTGAATGGTATGGGTTTGAGTTGGAGATGGGTTAAGCATCTCCTGTCCCAAACCCGAACCGACTTGAACACATTATATATATATACATTTTTTAGGAAATATTCAGCATCTTCACTTTGGGTATTTAAATTTTAGAAATAAAAAATCAATCTAAACAATTACTAAAATACAACACGCTCAATTTAAATTTTCAGAATGCATAAAGTTCTTTTCATGCATTTTCTCTCTCTTTTCCCCTCATTGTTTTCTCGTGTTTCTGTTTTTTCCTCTTCTTCCTCCTCACTCTTCTCTCTGTGTCTCCTGTCGCCTTCTCTTTCCCATCCATCCACCTTGTTCGCCTCTTTTCTTTTCTTCTTTTCTTTTTTTTTATGCACTTGTATTTCATTTTGTCTTCTTTTTCTTGTTTTTGTTGTTTGAGATTTGACGAGGGAGATTATGGTGGGAAGCTATTATGGTCGACGATGGCAATTTACTCGTGAGATAGACATAGAGACGAACAAGAAAGCACTAAGGAGGGAGAGTGTTTTGACGACGACGAATGAGAGAGATATCTAAAGAACGAAGAAGTGCGTGAGATTGAGAGAGAGGGATTGCAACGGAGGCTAAGGCTTCAAAACCCTAGCTGCAACCCCCATCTCTTTGTTATTTTTTGAAATTATATCTTAGCCACTAAAATATTAGGTAATTACATAGGCTTGTTCTCATTTTGCACTTGTTGGTAATCGAGTTGTTCTCGTTTTGTACTATTTTGTATTTATTTTGGTCTCATTTTTGTATTCATTTTTGTATGTGCAAAACTGAGAACAACTCGTGCACATTTGGTACTGATTTTGAATATGGTATATGAGTACATTTTGTTCTCGTTTTGTGCTCAATTTTTGTATTTGGAATTCTGAATCTGAGTACAAGTTGGTCTCGTGTTGTACTAATTTTTGGCATGTGGTCAATACGCGATCAAACTTCTAACGCGCGGTCAAAATGTCAAATTTTGGTATTTTTGAAATTGCATTATAAATTTTGGTATTTTTGTGTACATTTTGAATGCTGTTACCTTTATGAAATTTAATATTTTTTTTGAAGTACATTATATTATACTTATTTTAAAGGCACATTATATCATACTTAAATTAGAATTGATATATATGATAATTGTATGCTGCTAAATATTTGATAAAAGTATATATTTAAAATCTTAGACGTTTTTGTATCTTTTTTTTGATAGTTATGTTTTTGTATCTTAATTGTATATTCTATTCTCCTATAGTTATTACGTATATGTTTATTCTTGTGTTTGTATATTGTTAAGAATTTATCCAATTTCTGATAAAATATAGTCGAAGATCTTATTTAGATGAAGATTTGTTATTTAAATATAATATTTTTTTTATGTATTTTATTAAATTAAAATAAATTCAAATGAATATATTGGGCATAGGGCATCCACGATGATCGAATCCACTGAATTTTGGTTTTCGGTGTGTTTTTTTCACCGATTGAATTTGAGTTCTAGCTTAGGAGTTTATTTCACACTTCAAATTTAGATATAAAGGTATCCTATTAACCAAAACCCAACCTGTTGCCACCCCTCGGGGGTTAGCCTGGTGGTTGGGATGCAAGTCTCAAATTCGCAAGCCCAGATTTGAGCTCTGGAGGGAGCGATGTTAGGCGGACTCGAATCTTGGGTCGGCAATAGAGTTTGGTGGATAACTTCGTTAGCCATTGGTCTCCGATGAGATGTTGCGGTGACCATACTTGTGTACGGATTCAAGTCCACTGTCAATGTCAGTTATAACTTTAAAAATATTCTACGGCAAAAAATAATATTTTCATAATAATACCCAACAAAGATATACTACTACTAATGTGTTAAAGAAAAAAAAAAACAACCCGTTGGCATTCATATTCCAAGCAACAAATGCATGCATACATGGGATTTAAATGAGATTTTCAAAGGGAGATACGAGCAGTGATTGCTGCTTGAATGAGAACAGAGACAGCTGTCAAGATGGGAGCAAAACCAGGTGTTCACTAATTCGTCTGACATCATATCTCTTCTATTTTTCTATTCCTCTCTTCTCTGCTGTAATGTTGGGTCGTCTTGGTCATGGATAGCAATAACTCTTTGCTTCCAGGTTAGGTTTCTAAATTAAGGCTGTCTCTGCCACCAACTAGATTTTAAATTCAGAATGATATTTAGGTTTGAGTCCTGATTAGACAGAGGGGCGAGTAAAACGAGATGCAATTCTTGAAGGGAAAAAAAAAATTGAGGCTGTCTCTGCTTATGATATTGTGTACAAACTCAGCTACTGTATGGGTATCCTATATTAATAATGAACCCATCTTGTTTGACTTTGTTCCAAAAATCAAATTGAACAACCTTAATATTGCTCAATTCGATCAAAATGTTGTGTATTTTGTTAAGGCTATAATCATCTAATTGACTGTTTTATGATTTATGAACTTTTTAAAGCGGATCAATAATGGACTGTCACAGAATTGTAGATGGCTAGTAAATGAGTTCTAGTGCACGTACCAACTAGGCAGGCCCGGTCTCTGCTGTAAAGTGATTCCTGAAATTGCACTTCCACTCTGATCAGTAAGCTACAAATTGAGATGGGTCACAGTGGAAACTCCACTTGGACATTCACTTATTTTTTTTATAACTCCTTTTCTTGTAATTTTATTCATTTAAAATATTAAAAAGAATTAAGAGGAATTGGTTAAGGTGACAACTCAACCTCCTTAAAGTTCGATCGGATATGCTCCCCGGTTCAAATTCTAGGGGATTCACTTCTCTTGATTAGGGGATTGCCATCACCCCGAGTCCGAAATAGTCTGGTGAATGGGCTTAAAGGTGACCCATCAGGAAACCGGGTGGTTCCGGCCTCAAAAAAAATATTAAAAGGTATTAATATAACAAAATTTTAGAGTGTCATGCTTATAAAAAAAACATAAAAAACACCCTATCTAAATTGACATTACACTTGAGCAATTACAATCCAATCTTTTTTGTACATCGGTTTCTTTGTGGAGTTCTTACATTACTTTGGAGGATGATGAAATCTTGTTGTGATTTTAGATTAACGAATCTGATTCAATCTCCTCCACCAAATCTTCATTGTTGTCAGTGGGCATTCACTTAATTCGTCTAGGCGAGTTGGTGCACTTCCATTTTGTTCTTCAATTGACCAGAACTAGAAAAAAAAAAAGCTTATCACATCGTTAACTCGAGGATTTCAATGTTGAATGAAATGGTAAAACTAAGTTGATTGGACTTTAATAGCAAATCAATTATGTGTATATACAGAGCCTCCAGACCATGTTGACCCACGAAGATGTGGGTGTGGATAATTGACACTTCGGTTAGATGGGCTTAACCAGACGTAGGCTCGGAAGTTGACAAAGAAGTATTTTATCTACATGTTGGGAAAAATGGCAGTACATTTTTGTAGTTGCCTGATCACTGCATTATTGGCCTTTTGCTCCAAGGAGAAGAATCAGCAAAAACATGTACAAGCTAACAAAAAAGAAATTCTTTTTGCTGATTCTGAAAACAATCTGCTATGAATTACAAAATTTTCAGAGTATCTTAAAACAATATAAGAATGCAAACAGGTTGTTAATACCCTTTTTACTATTGTAGAATAAAGTTGCATGAACTCTTACTCTTTTAACTAACGGTCTTGAAGTCAAGTTTTGGTACTATAAAAATTTAAAAATTGATAGTTTTACTCACTCGAATCCAAATCGATTAATAAAAACTTTAAGGCAATGTATTTTTTTGCTGGGTTAGGGTTCTGAGGCTATTAAAATGGAGTTAGAAAGAGGCAACTGGAAGGGGAGTGTAGATCATGTGAGTGGAAATAATGAGATTGCAATCTTGACTCGTAGAGATACTCACATTAAAGGAGTCTAACGGAGAAAGGAACACCTGCGTTTTACATTTAAGTTTTTGAGAGAAAATGCCAAAAACTCGTAGAGATACTCACATTATAGTCAACTGCTCCACTTTGACGTATGTTTCCTCTCGTTAGACTGACAATCCTCCTTAATCATTTTTTATAAATCAATTGATGTAAATTAATAAATTATTTATTTATTGATATTCTCAAAATCGACTTCCAAAATTATATTTATTGAGTGATAATAAATTATTCTATAAATATGTAAAATTGTGAATTTAATATATATATATATATATATATATATATCTCAAATGGACATTTATAAACAATTAGTCATATGATCATTTCGATGTGAAAACATCTCTAGTAAAGAAAAATAGTTTCTCCTCTTAATTTAGTTGACAATGTGTACTCGATTTGATGTTACTAATTAAGATTGCTGTCAAGCTTTAAGATGTTCGTTAAAGTAGGTTTGATTTCGGATGAAGAAAAACGTATTATTTTATGTCTTTTTAGAACAGTATTTAGTTCATCTTTCAAGTAAGAAGTTGACTTCCTTGTCTGTTCCATCAGCTCCAGTATTTTCTAAAAGAAAAATTCATGTGGTAGTTGTTCTTGTGATTAAGCTCTGCAATCTAATCTATAAGACCATGGCATTAATTTGACTTTTGTGGTTCACTTTGCTTGTATCAATTGATAATGTCAAATGCCCGGAAAGCGTGGGGTTTTGACTGCCTTTTATTTATCCAATCATTGTGTAATAGATTCTTAGGCATTAGGCAAAACCAATTCGTTGGCAAAAGGCAAACACAATTGAAACCTATAATGTTAATTGCTGCTTGAATTCGTATTTGTTTAAGCCAGTTGGTAAGCAACACTTTTTTTTGGACCAGCAAGGCAGCAGCCAACTAAAATAAATAGAGCAAATTAGTGTGATCAAGCTATTAATTGTTGTAATGGATAAATTTAAATAGTTAATTAATATGCAAGTAAAATTGGTTCAAATCAAAGAGATTTTAATTTTTTATCTCAAAAATTAAAACTCATGCGTCCAACCACTTAAATTAGTTTCAAGTGACAACGAAACTAAATAATTTGTTTGGTATTATCATAAAAAACTTTGGTTATAAACATTGAACTAACAAAAAAGATGTATACTTCAAAAATTAGGAATAGATGGATCGAAGTAGGCAAATAAATCACATGAAAAGAAAAACAAATAAATTTGGCTCTGCTCATTATACTCGCCCTGCTTGTAAGGTGCGTATTTTAATTCTACCATTGTCCTTCTTCATATATAATATCTGTCAATTCCCTTGGAGAAAAAAAAATCTGTAAATTCTTTTACAAAGTCGATTAGATCATGAGTTCCATTTCTTAGCATCACCTCAAACTTTTATCGAACAATTTTTAATGTGGTTCAAATAATAGAAGACCAAATTAGGGTGTAAACTTGAATAAATCAATCAAACGACCCAATTATTCCACTACTAGCTTGTTGGAGTGCAATCAATTATTTCGCACAAAACAACAACAATCATAATAAAATTATGTAAAACAAATTCACGTGAGAAAGCGAAAAACAAACAAAACAATTCAGAGTAACAAAAGATATTACAGACTTGTTTGGAAGGGTAAGAGATATGGTATATTTGATAAGTTTTATAATAATTGGTGATGAGTGAACAGTAAAAAATAGAGAAATAACATTTTTTTAATAAAATTAGCTATATAAAACATGCACGAACGGACCTGAGGGGGTCCAGTGACCCTTCTCTGGGTAGGCGGGACCCTATATATATAGTATTAGGTTCCGCCGGGACTTGCCATATGGTGCAAACCCTATTCCCCTCTCATCTTATATTTCTGTATTAGCTTCACTAAAACTGCTCTAATTATCTGTCTGAAATGAATTTCGAAGGAGAATGTAAACAAACCTTTCGTATTCAAGTTAAACCGCCACAAAAGTTTGGAGATGTAAGATTGTTTTTGAGAAATTGGGTCCAATTTGAATTCCACTTTTGGAGAAGTTGGGTTGTGTTTGTATCGCAAATTTGTAGAATCCTCTTGTTTTTTTTTTGTTTTTTCTTGTTTTGGGTTGGGTTTCAATTCATTAATGTTTGTGAACTTCAACTATACTTCTTTAATTGGATTGCAATGTTGATTGAATAATTGATAATGTATATTGAAATAATTAATGATAAAATACTAAATATAGATTGATGATATTGATTGTTGAATTTGTTTGTTTGCAAAACAGAAACTCCAGTAGAGAATGCAAAAGAAACCTTGTAAACAGGCCCGAATCCGCCTCGTCCAAGCTTTTTTGCATCTGAAAATTATTTGTTGCAACAAGTAGGCTCTCCAAACTGAAAAAAGGCTCATCTGCACCCTTCTTATCCTCTTCCTTAAATTCTTCCTTCTGTATCAAGTCTTTGACTCTTTTATCGGTGCCGTATAGAAGCATTGCATTTTGACCAACATCTTCCCTGCTCTCTGAATTCGTGAAATGAAAATAAACTAAAGAACTTTTCTAAGCCTGAATAAAGAACCTTCATTTTATTTGACGAAGGCAAATCTTCATTGTTACCTTGATTTTTTTTTTGAAATCTTGTTACCTTGATTTTTGTCCATCCTTTTTCTCCATACTTACACAGAAACAACGATGAAACATAAAAGTATGACACATGCTGCATATACTCCAACAATCAATGGCAATGTTGGTTTGGAAGATGAAATTTATTTGAAAAAATTAAACAATATTCAACATAATCCTGATGACTATATTGTTCAATTTAATATATTTTGAATTTTTTTTAGTATAGTTACAAATATATTCGAATCTCATTTATTATATATAAATGGTGACCTTTTTGAAAATTTCTTTTGCGTCCGTCATGCTATTTATGGTACAAAATATGTCATGTGTTATTACTGTTAAATGAGTCTTAAACATATATAGGGCTCTTTTGGTACTATAATATATATAACATATAACATTTTATAATATGGTGATGAATGAATAGTAAAAAATTAGAGAGATGATATAAATAAACAAAATTTTTTTTTTTTGAAATCATAAACAAAAAACTTTTGAAGTTGTGAATTTGTAATTGTTTGCTTTTCATTTGGTCCAACAATAACAGTGTTCTTGATAAGGAACAAAAACACATAATTAATCAATCAATCACCACAATGTCCAAAAACCAATTACCACATTTAAATTCAAGAAAAAAATGAAAATAATAAAACAAAAGAACTTAGAACGACGTCGTGTTAGGGCATCCCGCAGCCTCTACGTGAAAAACCGAGCCGCGACATGTCCCTTTCAAACTCCAACAAAAATCCTTGTTGCATCAGATTCCCTATCACCGACATACCCGTACCCGAATTCACGGGTTGAACAGCCAAGCATTTGACCCGATCACTCGTCTCTATGAAATAATTCCTCGCCGGCGGGGACAACACCGCCGAGTCTCCACCCAGTTAGAAGCTCAAACTTGGAAACTTCGGCTTCTCCACCCCCGACACGTTCACGCACAGATCAAAACCTAACGTCGGCTCATCCGGACTCGGCAGCTTCACGCACCGCCTCATTGCCCATAATATTGCCCTATACGCAGGCTCCGCTAAGAACGTCAAAAGTCGTACCAGAGTCCATGATTGTTCCTCCGTTGCCCAACTCGTCGATGGACCACACCGCCGGGTTGATCCGTAACTTAACGCCGTTAACATAAACGTTCTTGATTCCGATATAGTAAAATGTGGGTGATAATGATAACAATGGTGTGAATCTTGTTTTGCTTGAAATTGCGTCGTTTTGCTCTGCGCCGATGGTTAAGAAACTCGTTGGCGGCGGAGAGAATGTGTAATCTTTAAGACAATAAGAAAATTTATTTCCGAAGCGGTGGCCGAGCTGCCAGGCAAAAGAGATGGGTCCTCGGCCCAAACCCATTACACCTTGAGCTCCATTGAAGCTTGCACCGGTGACACTGGGGCCAGAGTTCTGGAAGCTGCACCCAAAGGCGAGCTTTCCGAATACTTTCAGTTTTCCGGTGGTGGTGTTCAATGTGGTAGATTCAGTGGAGAAGACCCCACTTGTGACAGACCCGTCGGAGTAGGAGTACTAGTAGCGGCAGGGACTTTGCAAGAGAGTGTGACTACAATGGTTCTTGACCGGCTGCGGGACCTGGTCGCAGAGAGAGTGGAAACAGTGAGTAGGTTTAAACGTCGAAGAATGACGAGCGAGGAATGCCGTGGCCGGACGATGCTTGGAGCAGTTCCTACAAGCAGAGCATTTGACCCAAATCAGATCACTCCCGGTATCGGCAACAAGAAGTTGTTGTTGTGGAGGAGAACCTAAGTGGAAGGAAACGAAGTACTGGCCGGAGCCGGAGGATGCGCCGGAGATAACAGGGGATTTGGTGGAGGAGTGGCGGTGGGGGTGGAGGAGGGAGAGACGGTAGGTGTCGGAGTTGAGAGATTCGAGTGATGGGAATGGGGTACGGCGGAGCAAAGGGAGACGGAGGTATTCAGCGGAGGAGGTGGAGAGGAGGAGGAGGAGGAGGAGAGTGAGGGAAGAGAGTGATAGAGACGCCATTGTTGAAGTTGAAGTTGAAGTTGATGTGTGGGCTTGTTTTTTTGCTAGTTATGAGGACCGTACTAATTTATTTGTGTTTGGTGTTTTGTCTGTTTTAGATATTAATAATGTCGATTTTTTTACAGCGCCGTTTCTTGTTTTTTCCTTTTATTTTTACCAATGGTATAAACTTCACGTCTGTTTTAGGTTTTAGCCATCTGAGTTGACGGATTAATTAATCCCGCTTTTCCTGAGAAATATGGAAATTTCAGCCGAAAAATTACATTAAATTACATATTTAAACTAAAATAATATGTGAGTTTATAAGTATTGAGAATGTCATTTTATATTTATCAAATATCAAAAATGTCATTTAAAAAAAAAAAACCGCAAGACATTGTCGTATTTTTTCAGGAAATTGACCCTTTTCGTGAAATTTGACTTTTTTTAAAAAAAATATTCTTAATCCAAATTTTGTTTTGGGTTCACAATAGAGTATACAACTCAAATTCTCAAAAAAAGGGCGGAGGTTGAAGGCGCAGACGAGGAGAGAGAAAATGAGGACAAGAGGAGAGAGAGAGAGTTGATATGCGGATTAAAGTTTGGGTAAAAGAGAGAGAGACAATGAGAGAGGAAGAGAGACAAAGAGAGAAAATTGAAGAGAGAGAAAAAAACTTAAAAAAAATAAAACGAGAAATTTAAATTTATATAAAAATTAATATGACATTTTTAAAATCTAGTTTTAAGCATATGACATTTTTAAAAAACAAACATAAAAATTAATATTTTTATAGAATTAAAACATGGACTGTTTTTTTTTTTAAATTGTGGTGTAAAATATGATAGTGTGTGTAATTAGCACAATTTCAGCTACCAATCTTTAGTTTCAGGTTTTATAATGGGCTTTTTACACAATTACAAAGATAAAAAAAATTGATATTACAGATTCACCATACCAATTTTTGATATTACGCCTATATCAACATAATTTTTAAATTATATTGTTTATATGTTGTATATATGTTGTTTATATGTATTATACATATTTGTATGTTGTATATATATTGTATATACAAGTTATAAATATAGTATAAATAAGTTATAAAACTAATATTTGTATTTTCTGCATCTCTGTAAAAAATATACAAATTACAAATATAACATAAACAAGTCATAAACTTAGTATATATAAGTTACAAACATAGCATAAACAAGTTGTAATATTAATACTTGTACGTTTTGCATTTTTGTTAAAGATATATAAGCTACAAATATAGCATAAACAAATTATAAACATAATATAAACGTAATATATACAAGTTACAAACATATCATAAGCCAGTTATAAAATTAATATTTGTATGTTCTGCATCTCTGTAAACGATATACAAGTTACAAATATAGCATCAACAAGTCATAAATAACATCATAATTTTTGAAAAACAGAACAATACCAACAGAATATCAACAATATTCCAACAAAATATAACCAAGAGTTAGTAAATTTTAAAATATGGATTTGTTTATTTGAAAATATCGAAAAGTGAATATGTAATATGCGAAAGTGAGTAGTACAAATATTGTAAAGTACTATAGGTGTATTGTGTAAAAATCACTTTTATAATTGGTGTTAGACATGACCAATCTTAAATTGGATAGACAATTCGACCCAGAATTGGAAAGACCCAAATCAGTATCGGACCAATCCCGGTTCGGTTCAGGTTTAAGATTTCTTTAAACCGTTGAACTGGCGGTTCAACCATTATAAACCAACGATTTTAACCAAAACTAATTGTTCAACATTTCTAAATCAGCGGTTAACCTGCTAAACCAACGGTTTTAACCTTCTTAAACCAATAGTTTTAACTAACAATATTAACCAAAATCAGTGATTCAACCTTCATAAATTAGCGGTTTTAACATTATTTAAAAAAAATAAAAAAATAGATTTGAACCGAACTAAATCGGAGCCGAAATCGCCGACATAATCGACCCGAACTGAAATCGAACTGAAACTAGAACCGAACCGCTCCTGGGTTGTTTGGTTCTGGTTCACAGGATTCCTTAAACCTGAATTGCCGATTCATAAACTGTGGTCATGCCTAATTGGTGTATAAAATTGTCCAAGTTTTTAGGATGAGAAAACTTTTTGTTGTCAATAATTACCACTCAACTTGCATTGCATTGCTCATTATTTCTACATCGATTTGTAATATATTGTATATTCAGTGCATTATAAATATTGAAAAATGTATCAATTTTTCTATTTTTTTTTACTATACAATATATTAATTTACAATTTACTTATGTTATCCATTCTATTTATCAAAATCTAACACCCCAATAATAACCCTCTTTTTGGTTCCATGTTTGTTTTATGTACATAGTGATTTGATCAATCTTGTTTTAGTTGGGTTAAATCTACATAACACTTTCGACTTTAATTTTACAACATTTCCATACTCAAAATTTTATATACCTAAAATCGAATCCAACGATTTGATTGGAAAAAAGGGTCTCACAGCTAAATATTGACCTCTTTATTGGTGCTATATGATATCATATAGAGGAGAAAATCGGGGACTATTAGAAACCTACCACATAGATTATCTAGCTTGTATTATATTCTCCTCTTTTTATACGAATTGAAATGGAATGATATGATGAATTGAGTGGTGATTGAATTTTAGTGGACAATCTGTAGCCAAACGTGCATCAACCGAAAAAGCTGCTTCAATGCTCAAGCCTCAAGGACACTAGTGGGTTACATAAAATCCAGACACAGGTGGGATCACATGTTAAATCAAAAACATTAATTATTCAAATCAAAATCTTTATACAGATTTATCATATAAGGCCATATAATAATGAGTTTAATAAATTGAAATCAAAATTTTTTTGTGGATTTAATGTCAGTCATTTTTCTCTTCAAAAAAAATGTCAGTCATTTTTGTGAGAATTTTCTACTTGTGGGGACAAAAAAATTAATTCACTGCTCATAAACAGTGTTGATTTTGCAAAAGATGGCAAATTGGGATGGCAATTTAATACAAGACCCTAGTCGTATTAATGGGTCGACGACTAGAACCAAATTCAATCAAATGTCTTCATTGATGCCTGCAACTGTACTATGCGGTTGTAATTGAGATTTAATGCAGGCGAGCCCTCAATAGTGCGTGTGTTTTTTCCCCCGACGGAGGAGAAAGACATCAGTACTAACAAGGGTTGCCATTTTTATGATAAAACAAGGACTAGTATTTATTTTTGGCCATCCTAACTAAATTTATCTCTAATTGAGTCCACTTCTCCGTACCTGCCAAGTTTATATCATTAACATGTGACAATTTTTTTTTTGAAAATGCCGATCTACATGAGCTTTAATTCAGTTAGGTTGACTTTGAAAGCATGTGACATTAACAACCCAATTAGACTGACCTTCCTAGTAGGTAATGGGACAAATATATTCATTGCTGAATAATTTTGAACAATGGGGGAGGAAACCCCTAAATAGTCTTAATACAAAAACTATAGAAGAACAAGTGCATGTTGTCGACCCTTCCATGAATCTAGGTTCATAGCAATATCAATTGCAAGGGTGGAGTCATATTCTAGAAAAAATATTCTGGTATCCCTTATGCCAAGACATTTCAAGACAATGCTTCATAGCCCATAATTCTGCAAAGAGGGGAGAACATGAGCCTAAGTTCACAGAAAAACAACACTCGACAATGCCAATAGGATTTCGGATAAGTCCTAAGCATCACTACGCCCTGAGTTTATGTTCACTACACCATCTACATTCAGTTTCACTGTACCTTCTGGAGGTTTTGTCCAACTGACTCCTATCCGCTCTTTCTTTTTAAACAACTGTTGGTTAGATAATCTTTGCTTAACAATAATAAAGTCTTTAGCACATTAAATATCTTGGGTGTACAACCTTGGATTTAGGAGATTTCTTTTCAAAAAGGAATTTATTTCTGGAGCCCCAAATAAGCCAAGCCATAAAGCTAAACAACACTGGCCAACTGATATTCTGTACTTGCAGCTTGGACATTTGCAAGTTGAGGCGCACCCATTCTTGGAGATCAGCTAAAAAGAAGGATTGTTGGAGCGCATGAAGGACAACACAGAGCCATTGTCTTTTTGCATGCATACAGTCACACAAAACATGTAAGATGGTTTCATTAAGGCTGTTACATAAAGTACAACTAGCAGAGGGGGAAATGTGCCTTCTATATCTTTGAGAATTTGAGAGTAATCTGTCTCTAGCACTAAGCCATAAGAAGGATTTAATTCTCTTGAAAAAAAATGAAGGATTTAATTCTCTGGGGACAATCAAGTTTCCAAGTAAGTCCTAATGCATTTCATTGTGAGTGTCACATGAAGGATCCTCAACTTTGGAAACAATCTTAATAGCATAAGATAAGGAGAATTTACCCGTATTAGTGTGTTTTCAGATAATCTTGTCTTCTTGACCTTCAGATATGGGCGACATTACAACATGTAATTTTAGAAGCAATTCATATGGTAGAAATGATGCCAGGTCTAGATCTCCGGCTTGAATTTTCAAAAATGCATGTCTAACAGATAGTTGGAGTGTAGCCCAATTCAGGGGAGAGATTATATGATTAATAAAAGGGCCAACATCATTGCGTCAGTCATCAGTCAAAAAATTAACTCTGTTACCATCACCAATTGACCAACATCAAGCTTCTAATACAAGGGTAGACACATACATTAGACCCCGTCATAAGGGAGACCATTTATGTATCTGTGATTGCGTAAAATTAGGCTCGTTGCCTCCCAAATATTTATAACAGAGGACTTAAGACCATATAGAAGATGAGCTAGCAAGGAATCTCCAACCCAATTTGACCATAAATACCTTGTTAACTGTAGCAGCTGAAGATAATCCCAGACCACCTTCAATTTTTGGCATACAAACAGATTTCTGGTTGACTAGGTGGACCTTTCGTTCTTTCTCCGAGCTTCCCCACAAAAACCTTCTCGTTAACGCTTCAAGTTCCTCTCAGAGAGTCTTTGGGATAGAGGTTGTTTGCATAGTGTAGACTGGAAGGGAAGAGAGTACCGATTGTATCAATGTTAGCCTTCCAGCAAAGCTTAAACAGCTCTTTTATCTGGCCAGACGCTTGCAGAACTTCTTAGTAATATGACTGTAGTCTGCTATAGTAATTCTCCCTTGGAATAGAGGAACACCAAGATATTTTCCAAGGTTATTGACTCTCCCAAAGCCACTAGCATGGCTGAGATTATTAGCAAGAGCGATAGACGTGTTCTTGGAACAAAAAAGTTTTGTTTTCTCTATACTCACCTTAGCTCCAGAAGCCGTGCATAATTTTTGAAGGCACAACATGATGGTATTCATTTGGGATAAGGAGGTTTCTCCAAAAAGGACAAGGTCATCCGTAAAAAATTAGTGAGATATTCAGGGACCATTCTTACCAATTTTGAGTGGACACTAACAGCTAGTATGGACTGCCTCCTTAATTATATGAGCAAGTCTCTCCATGCATAGAACAAATATATGGGGGGATGGAGGATCCCCTTGCCGGATTCCACGAGATGGCACAAAAGAATTTGACTCTTCACCTTTCCAGAGAAATTTCATCTTGACTATTGTAATGCAATCCATAATAAGCTGAATGAAATCTCTAGGAAGGCCAACAAGGTCAAGTGTTTTCCTAATGAATGACCATCTGATGCGGTCTTAAGCCTTCTCAAGGTCTAAGGTAGTGTTTGTTAACACTTCAAAAGGTTAAAAAGATTAAAAAAATAGTTATTTTAGTATTTCCAACAATTTCCGAATGTTTATTAAAAACAAAATAGGACCCATAGAGTAAAACTCATATGACCTAATATTTTGGCTTTTCAATATATACATATTTTGACATAGAATCAATATGTGTAATATTACGGAAGGACTTTGTATTTCAATTGCTATATATCGCAATTAATATAATATTATTATCTTTAGAAAAAAATTGTAACATTGTAAAATATTGAATTAGTCTCACTGCCATTTTTATAATTTTTTTAATCTGTGATATGCATCCCAATTTTGATGCCAAATATTGTTCGTTTTCTTATTTCTCTCTCTATTTTATAGGGACATTCTGGTAAAATATTTATATTTATAGAACCATGAACCATGGACTAGAATTAGATCATCTCTTGGGCTATATGGACCCTCAGCTTTGGTTTCAATTTCATTATATTCTTGCTGGGTCAGGCCGAAATCATTTCTAGGAAACAGTTTTCAGAAAAATTAGGCCAAATTATAAAAATAAGACCATTTGGAGATTTAATCTCCACGGTGGGATTCCTTAAACAAGAAACGGTTCCCTTCGCACTTCGCTCCCTCTCTTACCGTACGGAGGAGGTTGAGGACGTTCGTACATAATATTTATTTATTTTATATTTTAACAATTTAGTCCTATATGTTTTCTGCTTCTTATTTTTAGTCTTTTTTTAACAATTTAGTCCCTATTTTGTTTCTTCTTATTTTTCTTCCTATTTTTTTTATTTTATAATTTATTTAGTTTATTTTTAGTTTTTTTAATTATCTTGTCTTTCTTGGTAGTTTTTTAATATCTAGGAAAAATAAGAATGGATAAATTTTCTTCTTGTTTCTATTTTTGATTTTTTAAAATATTTTAGGCTTATTTTTAGTTTTAAATTGTTGTTTTAGTTCTTTTTTAATCTATTTATTTTTTCAATTTAGGAAAAATGATAACTAGAGAAAATTTTTTTTTTTCCTAATTTTATTGTGTTTTATTTGGTTTATTTTTAGTCTTAAACTATTCTTTTATTTTTTTGGTTTTTTATTATATAGGAAAAATGACAACCAAATAAAAACAAAAAAAAACTGAATAAAAAATTTTAATCAAGAAACAAAAAACAATTGTATATTAATGGAAGCAAAAAGACCAATTAAAAACCAAAGAAAAACTAAAATGAAAACCAACTCGTTTGTAAAAAAACTAAATAAAAACTTAAAAAAAACAAAAGACAACAATAAAAAAGAAAAAATCTCTGTATTTTTTTGGGTTACAACATGTTTAGTTTTTTTATAATATTTTAATGGTTTCGTGCACAAAAAAATAGTTTGGTTTTATATGGTTTATTTTCAGTTTTTATTCGTTTTAGATAAAAGAATAAAAAAATAAGAAAAATCAAGAAAAAGCCAAAAATTTAAAATAATTTAAATCTTAAAAAAGTACTTAATTAAATGAAAAAATAAAGAAAAAAGGACTACCAGTGAAAAATAATGAAAGATAAGGGAGCAAACGATAAAAAAGTCAAAATATGGAGTTTCGTGCGGGAATTGCGGAGATTTGGCAATCTCCATACGGAATAACAATCAATGTCCTAGGGAACAAATAAAAATGGTAAAAATAATCAGATCGATCGGTCTCAGCTCACCGTAACGCAGTTCTACTACTGAAAACATATCTAAAAACAGTGAAAAGTAGCAGTATGAATCAGAGATGGTTGGATTCATTTACGGTCCATGAAATGCAAATAAGAAACAGGCACGTGAATAGAGAGACACTGTCAAATGTTTTTGTCGACATGAGGTGCAACATTTTAAAAGTGAATATTGATCAATCTGTTTCCATAAAAAGAGAAGTCTGCACCAGATGAGTCGTCCTTAATCAAACCCTCTTTGAATTGTTTGTCGTACTAAATATATCTAACTTTATTATCAATTCAAGTGCACACGGATAGACAATTATATACCCATTAAAATTCTGTTTTGTAGTGCCAATTTAACACAGTTTGAAGTTTTTTTTTCCTTTGTATAAAATCACCAGCTATATAGACATCTTACAATATGGGTTGAGAGAACTCTTTAATGTGTTTGAAGTTTTTAACGAGAATGAGTCTATACCACTCTCCTGTAGATTTTGAAAAGTGCTGAGTTAGTCTCTGTCGAGAGTAGTGTTTCATCAGTAATCAATTTCTATATGGGCCCGTTTGACACACATGGAATTGGGGGTAAATTGTGAATTAGGTCCAATTAATTCTAAATATCTTTTTTTTTTTGATAAAAATAGATCTGAGAACTATTAATAATGACTGTATTTTTGTTAGGTGTGATCATGTAAATAATTTATTTTTCTTTGCAGAATGTCTAATTATTTAACGGTAATCAAATAACATGTTACCACGACATTTTGAGAATAAACAGAAAAATATACCTGTAAAAATATCCAAAAACTCATCACGCTAATTAGGGAGACGCTCAAATCCGAGTCGCACGGAATTAAAAACACGCTTGAAACAATTCTTTATCCAAAAACTTCAAAATTGCCAATTCTTGCTCTCAAAACACACACTCACAGCTACAGCTTCAAGTCGATGGCTTCCAAGCACTCGCGACCTCTCTCTCTCGCCTCCGTATATCTGTGTTGAAATGGATTTTTGAGATTTCTGATTCAAGTATTGCTTTTCCTCTGTGTTGCCTCTGTACGGGTTTGAGGTTTCTGATTGGAGACTGTGTTTTTATCTTGACTGATAGAATTTATGATTTTCTGAGATTTTTATTTTAAAAAATTAAAATAGTTTGAGGTTTAAATGTCTTAACTGAAATGTGTTTGAGGTTTCAAGGTCTTAATTCATGCCTTTTAATGTCTTAACTGAAATGGGTTTGAGGTTTAAGGTTTGATTAAAATATTTTGACTACAATTGCAAGTAACAAAATAGTTTGTCTTGATTTTGTATTTTCAGATCTACAACCTTTGATGTTTGAATGAAAAAGAAGTTTGGG
>CAODLS011250571.1:0-11864 GCA_948243855.1 Flueggea neowawraea
AAAAACAAGAAAGGGTTTTCGAAAGTTTTGGTTCATCTTAAGATGTTTTGTTTGAAACCTTTGTTAAGGCAAAAGGTTTTCAAAAGAATCTTGTTTGGGTTTAAAACATTTGAGCTTTAGCTATTTTGAAAATATTCTGGAAAATAATGCCTACGTGGCCAAGTTTTGAACTTTGATAAGAGTTTCCGGTAAAAGGGTTTTGGATTTATGAAATAATTAGTACAACCTAAAAGGATTTTGTTTTGAAAGTTTCGATAAGATAAAACGGTTTTTAAAAGGTTTTACTTTGAGTTTGGAAAGCAAGTTAGATTTAATAAGGTTTGGAAAGATTCTTTAAAGATTATGGTTTAGTTCCAGAAGGATTTCGTGCATGTTGTTTGCTTTGGTTGCAAACGATTTCGAAATGTTTTCGTGGAAACCATACTATGTATTTAGTGTATACGTATGTATACCTGTCGTATATTGCATGTATTAGTTTTCAAATGGTTTTCAAATCAGTCTTTGTAAGGCACATATGAGGCGATCTGGAGTGTTGTCCCTCACTCACAGGGGTTGACCATTTTTCTTTGTTTGTTTTGTCCCTGTTATTATCATCTTGCAGGTGACTCTGAGGAATTATATTCATTGGCTTTTGATACTCAGTGAGGGATTCTGATGTTGCGGTCAGTGCCATTTGGACCGGACCCATTTATATGATTTGTTAGATGCTCCACACCGGGTTCATGTGGGAGGTGTTTATGTTTTTTACATTTCAAATGTTTTAATTTGAAATAATTTTCGCACTTAATATTATATATGTTTTGTTTTTAATAAACAAAGTTTATACTTTTATTTGTTTTTCATATTTCTTTAAATATGATATTTGAGTAGAAGTTCTGTACTATGGAGGCTTGTACGGGATGAGCCGGACTCCCATAGACGGTTCACCTCGTACGCCGATCATGGTCCCGGGAATGAGTCGTGACAGAAATATTATATATATGAGTTATCAATTTTGAACTTCATAGTTTAAATTGTCTAAAAGAGTTTTTACTTTTTTTGACAAGTCATTTATATGCTCTCAATAAAAATCAAAGTCAAAACTTCTTGGCGTTAGACACTAATAAATTTTTTTACACAAATTAAAAAATTGTAGTTAAATTAAATTAAACATCATTAATTTTTTTGTAAAAATAAAGTGTCAAATTTTAAGATTTTATAAATTTTGACCAATATTTAGCATATTAAGTCGCATTATTCAATCTGATTTTATTATATTCAACATTGTATGCTCTCTGTAAAACCCTACTTTTCCCAAACAAGCAACAATATTAAAATTTTATTGATAAAAATATAACATAATATAAGTAATACTATTTAATTATTCTGAAAAATAGTTTGATTAGAATGAATACCATCCAGTTTCAGGAGAAAAGAAGGGCCTAAGGAAGTTACTTGACTGTAAATATAGTAGCCCAGAGTGAAGAATTATGATGTGCACATATAAATACTCCTCCTTTCACTCAATGATGAGGCAGTTGTTAAATTATCAAAAAATATTCAGTAAAATTATTAAAGTAATTTTTTGTTTAAGGAGGTCATTGAATTAATTTTTTTTAATTTAACAAAGTCATTCAAACTGTATGATTCAACTTTAACTACTATTTGTGCATGCAATTGTATTATTTTAGAAATTAAAAAAGTACTAATAACACGTGATAAGGTAAAAATTCAAAACAACTGTCTCAGTTAACTAATAAAGAGTTAAATTCTTATTTATTAATAAAATAATTATCTCAGTCCATTAATACAATTATGTTATGTTTAATTTTTTTTAAAATTTTTATCTTATCATGTGTCATTAGTGAATAAGTGTCTACACATATGGACTGACGTGATACAATTACATGTACAATTGATGATAAAAAATGAGTCATATGATCTAAATGACTTTTTTAAACTAAAATAATCAGTTCAATAACCTTCTTCAACAAAAAAATATTTTAATAATTTTACTGAATATTTTTTAATAGTTCAATAATAGTGTATACAATTAACCGTTGCTCAGGGGTCTCTCTAGTTTGGGAAAAAGCCATTTTCCTCTCTCCCCATATATAAATCTCTCTTATTTTGAAAAGCAGCAAAAAATAATTAAAAAAAAACAAGAAAAAAATGTCTTCTCCAAGCAAACGCCGTGAGATGGATTTGATGAAGCTGTAATCTTTACACCCTTTTTGATATTGTTGTCCGATTTTTTTTTTTCATTTTGGGTTTTATTTGGCTTTTTAATTTATGGGTTGGTTTGTTTTCTTGATTGTGTTAACTAGGATGATGAGTGATTACAAGGTGGAGATGATCAATGATGGCATGCAAGAGTTCTATGTGGAATTCAATGGACCAAAAGAGAGTAAAATCCTTTTCTATCATTCACCTCTTACTTTTTCCGTATTTAATGATCTGGTTTTTTCCCCGTTTTTGTGTGTTCAATTGAACTCTCTCTTGATTGTACTTGTTTGTGGTTTATGGGTTCTTTTCATTGGTCAAGTTTGATTCTTTTATGTAATCCTTTTGTGGATACTATGTTCTGTTCACTGTGATGAAAAATTTGATGGTTTTTTAATGTGTTATATCTATTATTTTCTATTGCTGGTGCTATTTGTTTCTGGTTTTGTAATTAATTGTTTTTCTTATTGATTCATTTCCGAGCATTTCGTTCTGGTCTCAGTGTAGTGTGGAATGTGATTTTTGAGGAATTGTGTTCTTGTTTTACCGAGTTAATGGATGTTTATGTGAGTTGCAGCTATGTCACTTGTTTTTCTTTAATAAGGATAAAGTATATGGGATGATGGGTTCTGAGACATTACACTTTTTGGAGAGAATGAAGTTAATTTCTTGTCCTTTTGGAATATGACAGGTCCTTATCAGGGAGGTGTGTGGAAGATAAGAGTGGAACTACCAGATGCTTATCCATATAAATCTCCATCCATAGGCTTTGTCAACAAACTCTACCATCCAAATGTTGATGAAATGTGAGCAATTGGTTTTTAAAGTTCAATATTTTCACTTGTTCGGTTGTGAGTATATTCTCATACAGTGCAAACTAAATATTTTGACTAAGGAGTTGGCTGTTTATGAGTTTCAGGTCTGGTTCAGTTTGTTTGGATGTTATCAATCAAACTTGGAGCCCCATGTTTGGTAATCTTACTTCATTGTTGTTTTCCGCAGACATAATTTATGTGCCTTATTTGTAGTTTCTATATTGGTCTATTTCGCTCCAAATATCTTGTCGTTTGTTTGTAAGTTATCTGGTTACTGCATTTTATCATTGGAAGTTGATCACCAAATTTGTTTTTATGTTGTTTTCAGATCTGGTAAACGTGTTTGAAGTGTTTCTTCCTCAGCTTCTTTTGTACCCCAACCCATCAGATCCATTGAATGGAGAAGCTGCTGCATTAATGATGCGTGATCGTACTGCATATGATCAAAGAGTGAAAGGTAGCGATTCTATACTCAAATTATTAATTGAAGGATATTACATGTCTTTTAGATGTCACTAATAAATTCCAAGATATCTTGTTCCATTCAATTTGGCATTGGTAATGGTATTTTGCATTCTTTTCTTGGCTATCATTCCCACCCCATTAAATAGCATGCAGCTTATAATTCTGTGAAACTTAGTCAATGAAAGTAGTGGATAAGGGGCTTAGGGCATCTCTAGACTCTAATACTCTCTTTATATTCACAATTTTCTTTATTATAAATTGTAATTCTCTAAAATTCAACTCTAACCTACTCTTTATATCATTCTTTATCTCCAAAAGTAAGATAAAGAGTGAAGTTTACTCTCTATATCTAACTAGCCAAAATGACTCTCTACTTTAATTGTCATTAATAAAATTTACAATGACTCTACTTTAGTTGTTATTAATAAAATTTACACTTCCTCATATATTTTATTCTTTATCTCCACTCTTATTTAATTATTCTTCTTTCCTTCAATGATATCAAATTAAAGAGTAGTATTGGAGGAGATTTACATCTTCAATGTATATAATTTATGGTGCTCTCCATTTTTATTAAAAGTTCTCTGAAAAATAGAGAGCACCATTGAAGATGCTCTTAGGACAAAAAATAGTTTTGCCATATGTTGAGGACAACACTTCAACACATCTTATTGAAGAGATTGGCTTTGTCCTGGGGCTTCCGATTGATTTCAATTATTCAAAAGAGGTTTTGGTCCCAGTTATGTGACATTTTAGCTTTCCGACATGGTACTGTTCGTAATGGACAAGTACTCAGAAGTAACTCCAATCAATTTTAAAAAGCATTTTTAGCTTTTGATTTGGCATTGTAAAAGATGTGAAGACAAAGTAAACTCTGTTTTCAGTTAGGTGCTTCCACCTTTCTTTCTTTCCACCTATATTTTTGAACGCGCATGTATATTTAAATGACAAAGTCCAGCAATGACAAATTTTCTTCGCCTACGCTGCATAGTCAATCACATTCCTCAAATTTGAGGCATTGTCAGTTTCCCTTTTTTTATACGTGATTGTGTTAAATAGAATGTTTGGAGCATATTTACGATATTGGAAAAAAGTTACTTAATATAATTATAAGACATTACCTGTACCTTGACTTTGCAGGCCTTTTGATGTGCAAACAGTATTGATAAAAATTATGGACTTGAACCAAAATGTTCTTTAAATGTATAGTTGCAATGAGGAGCTAATTCCATTTGGTTAATTATTCCTTATGGGTGGTATATGGCGACACAGTTTTCTTTCTTATGTTCAACTTCCAACTCATAGAGGTTTAGAATGCTGCTTGAATATTTTCGTTGTAGGATTTCTTTATTATATTTTGCTTACTGCATAAGGCCAATTGCCACTGTGTTGGAAGTGTTTTTAGGAAGCAACGGTGCTGTCTTTATGTCTTCATATAGCACAAGAATTGATTCCCATCTTATATTACCATTTGAATTCCCAAAGGAGCTAACTTAATGTCAATGTTGAATACTTAAACAGGCATTTGACTATTTTGTGTGAAGATAATGTAGATTTTTCTTTTTGCTGGAGTTGCAAGTCTTTACGAGCATCGAATTCATTATGGTCTTTGATTAGTCCTTTCGTCTTTCATTGGCTATGGTTTTGGAAGTTGGATTGTTGAAAAGACCCAAAATCTTATGGTTCAACATGGAATTTTTCTCCATATGGAAAATAAAAGTTGCCCAAATTGAATCTGTAGTCTAAACGAAAAACAACGGCTGCGTACAACTCCTCTACCTGGTTCGGCAACAGTGTTGCGTTGTCCACCTCCATTGCTGATTGATATTTATATATGTTCTGAATTATTATTTAGTCTGGCATCCAGGATCCTCATTCTGCTGCTTTCTTTGTCATATATGGGTATTTTCAGAGTTTTACTTGCCTGTCTTATGATTACTTCATTTTTCATGCTTCCAGAATATTGTGAGAAGCATGCTAAACCAGAAGATATTGGAGCTAAACAAGAGGAAAAATCGAGCGACGAGGAGCTGAGTGAAGATGATTATGGGTTTGAGGATGAGCAAGTTGCCGGCAAAGCCGATCCTTAGATGAATTGTATGCTTGTTTTCTGACTTTCTGTGTCTGTACATGATTAATGCTTTTGAAAAATGAAAAACCAACCAACCAAGAAAATCGAAGAGCCTCGTGGAAAAATTCCAGCCACTTTCTGTCTTTGTTTTCCATGGACATTCTGTAAATTACTTAGCTCTGTACCAGTGTTTAAGATATTCATTTACATATGGGGACTTAATCAAATTACTCGTGCTTTATATTTGGACGCCTGGATGATGTTGATCTCAATTAAATAGCATTTTCTGGAGAGAGAGCTTGTATTTGCTTAGTTCAGCACTAGTATCCCAAAGCAACTGGTGAGGTTGAAATTTTATTATTTTATTATTTGCTTAGAAAGGGTGCAGTCCCTTTCGGATAGAGGTTACCCTTTGACCGTTCGTAGTTAAGACTCGAATACCAAATCTTTTAATTAGAGGTTCTTCCTTGGTTCTAAGGTTAAACTTTCCAAATAGAGATAGAGGTTAAGGGTTGTGATCAAGACTCGAATTGTAAACCTTTTAAACAACGGTTCTCCTTTGATCTAAGTTCGGTTTTTAAGTTCTAACTAAAAACATGTTGAGGATCCCTTAGGTTAAGTTAGGTTTCTAACTAAAAATTTGTTAAGGATTCTTGCAGGATTGAAGCATTATGGTTGTCCTTCTAAAGATTATGGTTTGAGTTGTGAAGCCGTCAACGTTGGAAGTGTCAAATTCCTTGTCCAAGTTGGCTATGATTTCATTAAACTATGAAAGAACATGAAGTGCATTGTCCTAAACTTTGGTCCAAAAGTTGCATGCGATTGCGATGGGTGACGAAGTCCCACATCGAATAGATGAATGATGGGTATCGGATTTATAAATGTGGGCATTGTGCAACTTAATAACTTTACTTTTTAGAAAGAGCAATTATTATGTGGCAAAGTAATAAGATAAAGTAAATGTAGATGTTACACATTATAATAGGGAGAGGTAATGGCTTTGTGACACATGACTTGCTTATTCTAAAATAACATATTAAATATATATGTTAACATTTTAATATTTTATGTTTTTTACTATGCAATACGCTCTTTGGACCTTATTCTTCAAAACAATTTTCCGTTTAAAAACCTGTCCAACACTACTCCTCATCTCACTCCACAAACAAATATATTTTAATCAAATTTTGTATTTAACTTATTTTAAAAACTGTACAATACTGTTTATTTTAGTCTTTTTTGAATATTTTATTGATAAAAATTAATAAAAGTGTATGAATTTGAATAGTAATTCCATATATATACAAAGTTTCTAATGATTTAAATAATTTTTTGTTAACTTTTATTAATAAAATATTAAATTGCAGAGTTGAGTGTAATTAACTCCATCTTTAAAGAGTTGTAAGTTAGATAAAATAGTTTATATGAAAAAAAAACAAATATGAATGCAAGTGCCATATCAAAAGTGGGAAAGCCATTTAATAAACTAGAGGAGTTGAGGTTGCATGGGGAGAATAAAATTGAAAATTATTATCTTCAAGTTAGTTAATATACAAAAGTCGGTTATCACTAAGCCCTTACAGCTCAGTGGTAGAGCGTCAGTCTTGTAAACTGCAGGTCCGTAGTTCGATACGGCGTGGGGGCAGCATTTATTTCTTTCAAGACGCGTCAAGCCTACGTGAACAATGAATGCGAGGTTTTATGAACACGTCTTTTATAAACCTACTTGGATATTTTGTTTTTTTAACCTTAAGACGAATCTCTTGGATATTTCTGTTCGAAATTTTGATAAAACTTTTGTTCTGATAACTGTTATTATCATATGCAGCTAAGTTTTGTGGATATTGCTTGTACGAAACGTCTGAAAAAGGTTCAACTTAAGGAAGCTCAAAGCGTGAACAAATCAGTTTCAGCACTCGGAGATGTCATCAGTAAATTATCTTCTGGTGCGACCACGAATTAACCTTCTTATTGAGTTGGTGGCAATGCAAAGACATTGTGTTCTTGAATGTGTCTCCAGCAGAATGAAAGCTAGATGAGACTTACAAATCTCTAGTATTTGTAATTTCAGCCTTTTTTTCTTATTAATGCTTTTTATTACGGCTCTTTGTCATTCTAAATCCATTTGAAGCTTCATGCTAATCTTGATCCATGCATCATTTGAACTGGCTTTGATTTGCGCAAATTCTGATATTTATGCATTAGTTTCATTATCTGATTGTAGGAAATGATGTTAAATGTAAAAGGGTGACTATAATTGAGTCATCAATTTTCTTTGTAAATTTATAGTAAACGACGTAGCCCTTCTCTAAGTTATCAATGTGTCATTAAAAATTAATAATAGGATATAAATTGCATAAATAAGAGAGAACAAATTATAGAACTCTTTGACAAGATACATTAAACTAACCAACAATATATATTCTTTCAATCCCATAATAATAGGCACTAACTACTTTTCATAAGAATTGAATAGTTTTTATTGGGAAAAACACACTAATATTCAATAAATAAAATAAAAACACAAAAATGCAGCAATATTCATAACCTATACAAAAACAGAAACACGCTAAAAACATTTCCAAAATGCAGAAAAGTATAAATAGAAGTTACCCTTGCCAAACAACAAATTCAAACTTCCAAACAAACTCAAACACTAAAAATCTCTCTTTTAAATTCCTGAACAATCTCAAAACTCCATATCGTAAAACGAAAACAACCAAAAGAATCGAGATCTGATCACATTCATTCCATAACAAGCAAATCAGGAAATCAAAATGAGATCAAAATCAAACGATAGAAAATGAGTACAAAACGAGACTAAAAAGTACTCAGAATTTCAAATACAAAATGAGTACAAAACGAGAACAATTTGGTTTCAGTTTTGCACACATGAAAAATGAATACTAACAAGTGCAAATGAGAATAAACTAAATACAAATAAGTGTAAAACGAGAACAAACCCAATACAAATGAGAACATAATATACTTAAAATTTCAGATACAAAAATGAGTACAAAACGAGAATAATTTGGTCTCAGTTTTGCACATATGAAAATGAGTAAAAAATTGCAGATCTTTTCCTCTCTCCCCCATCCATGGTGGGCAGCTAGGGTTCACTCCTAACTATGCCCTCCTAACCCATCGTTCTGACTCTCTCTTCTCTCTCTCACTCTTGTCCGTGTTGCGCGTTCTCCCTCACTTTTGTTTGCGTCTCTGGAAGCCGAGAAGGAGAAGGGGCTGGAGGCGAAGAAGAGGGAGAGAAGGTGAGGAGACATAAGCTTAAGAGGGAGGCAGAAGGAAAAGCAAAAGAGAAAGGCAAAGAGAAAAGCCATAGAGGGAGGCGGAAGGAGAGGAGGTGAGGGAGGAGAGAGAGGACGTGAAGGAGGAGAGAGAAAGTAAGTTAGAAAATGGAAGATGAGATGAGGGAGATAGAAAGTTATGCATATGCATTTTTGCAATTATAATCGCGCCTTTTGCCCCCATGTTCCACTTATGAAAATATAATTATAAAAGTGAACACCCGATGTAATTTTCTCTTTTTTATTTATGTCATTTGAATAAATATTTCTGTAATTAATAAATTAGTTAAAAAATATATTAAATAAGGACAATATTGTAACTTTACTAATAATAAATACAATAAAAAAGAGTGTATTTATGTCTATATTTTGGGACAGCCAAAATAAAAAAAATGTACCTATTATTATGAAATAGAAAGATTATAACACATGATTATTCTGCTAATCTGTTTGGCAAAACAAAAGTATATATTACAGAAAATATGTCACCTCGGCATATTCTTAAGAACTCTCACAATCTTCAATCCGCTTGCTTCCGCTTCTAATCCGCCAAGAACATTTGCTTGTTCGTCGAACAAAAAGTTTCCATAATCCGAAACCCTTTTACCAAAATATACATTTGCAGACTGTATATAAAAGCAGGCAAGCTCGTTATAAAGAAGTTATAAAACTCAGTAGAAAGAGTTTTACCGATTTTAAGGCCTTTACCAGCTCAAATTCAAATTACAAAGGTATATAGTACCAGATGACTAGAACGGTAAATGGATACTGGAAAGTATATAAATTCCTGATGATTTAATAAAAAAAGCTAAAAAAAGCTAGCAGAAGATTAAGACAAGAAAGAAGCATGCTGGACTTCTTAGCTCAAGCGCTTGTAGTTTGGTTCACGTTACATTAGAAACGATTGCCGAAAGTATTAGTAATTGATTGAACTACAACAATGGTGGGAAAAAAACAGTTCAATGATACAAATGGAGGAATAAACAAAGTACCAAACAAGTATATTACATGTAAAACTTACCATTAAGAACTGATAACACTCGTCTCTAAGTCACAGCGGGTCTAACAATAAGCACTCACAGAAGCTGGCAAAGGCATTACGACAAGTTACAGCTTAATATCATAGCCTCAAGATAACTCAAAAGTAAATGAAGACATCGTCAATAAGATTACAATTACCAGTCTGACAAGCAAATGGTTACATCACAATAACTAAAAGGCCACAGTGACGGAGCTAAAACTCAATCCACCCGGGGGCTGATGATATACAAACCAATATCGGCAAACTTGATACTATACATACATGTAACATCGTAAAAATCAATTGGGTTTAGGAGCAAGAAAATAGTATATATAACACATAAATATCTAATATAATACTATAAACTCATGAAATTTACCACAAATATACTATAAATATATTACAAATATACCATATACATATATTATCTATTAAAGGTATATGGAACCACTGAGACCCCTTGGCTACATACCCGTAAGGCCAGAAGATTAGACAAATTAAAATCGATCGTACCTGACGTGTCTGTCAATGGGAACTGGTGACCTTTCAACCATGTAATGCTCTGCAAGACTGAATAGCCAGGCTCCTTGTCCACGACTTCCCTGTTTGCTTTGTTGATGAAGAAATGTTAAACCAAATAATAAAGAAACAAGCAATTTAATCTGTTTTTCCTTTTGCAGATTGAATATTGAATGGTTGAACAAGAAGGATTAGAGAAGCACATATCTAAAACTGAATCTAAAAGAAAGCATGTGTAGCAGCAAGCAAGTCAAGATATAATAAAATGGTATATGCAATTCAAAAGCTTCTATTTTCAGAGCTGCATTGATACAAAAAAAAATTGTCTGAAATGCTTAGAGCAGTTTTATTTGGGAACTTTTGTATAACTCTAAAAGTAAATTTTTGCTTACAAGGAATATAGAATCTACAGTGAAGTGTGAATGTGAACGTTGGATAGAAGCCTGGTGATTTTACTTAGAGTTTCACGAGCAAATACAGTGTCAGGATGATCATCACCGCAAATTGAAGTTCTGATAAAAATTGCTTTTCTAATCAAATCATCTACTATGTCAAATTGTCCTCCTCTTAACATGAGCTTGGCTCTCGTTCCCAGAACAGCGGCTCTCGATAGCGCCAGTTCCTGCCACAGGTACGGATTCAACTGAGCATTAGTTTGAATCGGCCTCCGACAAAGTGATTTGTCTAACCATTTCTCAACCGGTGTAACAAATGCCTGATCAGCCATTTCCAAAGCATTGGTGCATAGACGTAGAAGTTCAAGAGCGGCATTGCATCGAGAAAATGTAATGAATGTCCGGATTGCTAGAGGCATAACCACGTCTTTGACAACATACAGCAAATCTGAGACCTTGAGCTCAACAGTTTTTGGGTCATTACCAAAACCAAATATCAAGAAACATGTTGCCCATATATGTTCTGAATGATGTATTATAGACCCTCGACTAATGACAGCTTCAACCATGGCTTGTGCAACCCCCGCGACCCCTCTCGTGCGAGCGTAGAGTTTAATGAGCTCGTTGAAATGAATATACCCTTGCTTTGTACTTCTTCTCGCAATATTAAATCTAACTAACAAGGAAGATGCTTCTGCTTCCGATCTTTTGGTATATGATGAAGTGAGACCACAACTCAAGGAACGCATCAATTTTCTCCATAATTGCTTCCCTCTATGCTTTTGAGGTATCTTGTTTGCAGCTGAAGCTAATAATGAAACTGGAACTGCAGCTGGCGCAAACCAACCGCTAGCCTGGACCATCCTGGTTGCCAAGCTTCTTGGCGCGTCAGCATGATCAAAAATCGAGAAACATACCTCAAAGAGTTGAAGCAGGAAACTGTTTCTCCTCAAAGATTGAGCTTCCCTACCACTCCATGACATCTCCCTCAAGGGCATTCTGTTTATGGTGTCCAATAGCCTGCTTGGGTTTATGGGGAGCTCTGATAAAATTGCTCCCACTATCGCGAGGCCC
>CAODLS011250616.1:0-28258 GCA_948243855.1 Flueggea neowawraea
ACAATAATATTAAAAATAATACAAGGTATTAATTTGATACTTTATAAATTTAAATTTCAAGAAACTATTATCAAACCAAAAATAACAAATAAATGCTACCAATACATTTAAAACAAATAATTCAAGTTAAAAATTAAAAAATTAATCAAGTCATGTATATTTATTAATTACTCTAACAATCTTTTTTATTGAATTAAATGAGAAAGAGGGACAAAAAATAATTTTAAATAACAAGAATTAGGATAATAAAATAATTCAATGTGGAATAATGGATCAAAAAATATCATAACTTTAATAATAAGGACTAAAACAAAATTTTTAACTATTATTTTAAAAACTTTAACTATTATTTTATTGAGTGTGGAGACCACTGATTTCCACACCCAGAGTTCTTAGTCCGTCCTTCAAACGAAGGACAGATTAGGGGATGAGGATACATTAACGCGTCTCTATCCCAGTTCCTAGATGCGTTACAACTAACCTAATAGAAAGGAATTGAGAGAAGGAAATTGGAGAGTTGTGCAGGTGTAAGAGAAAAGTGGAGAGGGCAGTAGAGGGTTTTCCTTTGTGTACACCCACTGTCCACTTCCCATTATGCGACTTCTCGTACCCAAAATTACTCTTAGTTCATAACGCCCTCTCACTTTTGCCTGTTTCAAACATATATAATAATACGATAATGAGTACAACAATTTTTTCAACATAAGAAAAAGATTTATGGATCTGATCAAACACAAATGAATGGAAAAAAAAAAAGAATAGTAAATAATTGTTTTAATATTTTTATTGCATATATGGTTCATTTAAACACGCAAAAAGCTGATTTTGGTAACCATTTGGATTAACCAGCTCAACGGGGTCTATTACATGTATTATTGTTGCAGTGGCTAATAGAGAAGGAAGATAACTGACAAATCTTGCATTTATAAGACTGTCAAAAATGTGTAAAAATCAAATTAGTTATTAAGAAAAATTGACAAAATAGACAAAAGAAGAATAATTGAAGAGCTATCTTGTGTATTTGATTAAAAAAATTAATAAGAGGAGAAAGATCATCTTGCTGAACTTACAAAAACAAACATTGATTTGTCTCCTAATTGTTTCCCACCCTGAAAATTAATGACAACACCCCAACAACACATTAATGAGATATTCATGGAATTGCTATTCCAAATTGAAAGTAATGAAATCATCCTCTTTGTGAGAGAAAAAAATAGCAGATAGTTATGTTGTCTTTTTTTAAGGAAAATGAAAACAAAGAGTAAGGGAATAAAGATTTGATATGATATTCACTATTTCAGAAATGTGTTTCTTTTGAAAAATCAACTGTGGAAAATAAACACTTGTTTATAAAGTTCATGTCTACCAGAACACTGTCCTTCTACAGGTTGGTAAGGAACGAATCAGTGCTCTTCATTTAGTGTACACAATTCATGGCACCTCATATAAACAAAACTAAAGTAAATGTAAATTTTAGCTTGCATTGTTATTCAATATCTTCTTTTAGTTTCTGAAGGTGTCTACATAGGTTTAACCGACGAGCAATATAATTAATTGGTTCGAGTTACTAATCTCGATACGTAGTGGAAATGGACAGTAGGGACATAATCGAATGTGTGCTGGTCCCGCAAGCAAATCATGGTTGTGTTTCCAACAGAAGTGTTCGACTAGTTCGCAGTCTAGATGTCACACGTCGATCAGTGCAGAATTTAGTGGGGTTGAAGAAGAACAAATTCCTCTCTGGTGCATCCAAGGTCGTCTGCCTCTCTCTATATTGAGAGGATTTTTCTTTCCTATTATGTTACTGGAAAAATATGTGGAAGATTAACCCTTTCTAGGGTTTATTAAGCACTATTTATATTAGTGCTTCCTGGGTCTTCCTATATAGATAAGAAGCACGTTCTTCCAAACTTCTTCATTGGGCTTGATTTACAGTCCCAGTTTACACCTTGGCCGACCAGGATCGGTTCACCCGCCATAGACAAACCGCTTTTTCCAACATCTCCCATTCGCACATGAAGGAACCATAACTCGTCATGAATCATGATGAGACTACTATCAATCATGATGAATATCTCGTGTCATACAAGCAAATAAACTGCACGACCAGCATATAATGAGAGCGCATTTGCTAAAAGAGGTCTAAAAGAGGTCAAATCCTGCGACAACGTTTTTCACTCTAAGAACTGAGCGAAGCTCTTTTGGCCATACCTCAATTCATGGATGAACCTCTCAACATGCAAAAGGTTATCTCATTACCAACAAAAGAAGAATGGATGAAAGCGATGGAAGAAGATATGGCATCGATGAAGACCAACCATGTGTGGGATTTGGTTGATCTTCTCGAAGGTTGAAAGGATATCATAAATAAATGGGTGCATTGGATCAAGAGTTCAACCGATGGTAAGCCCACACAACGTAAAATTCGGCTGGTTGCAAAGGGGTTTACCCAGATTGAAGGCATCAACTACGATAAGACCTTCTCCCTATGGTAAGATTCGTGTCTATAAGGTTAATTCTAGCCTTAGTAGCTAGTCTAGACCTTGATTTACATCATATGGATGTGAAGACTGCGTTCCTCAACGGGAAACTGGATGAAAAAATTTACATAGTTCAACTTGAAGGCTTCGTAGTCCTAGGCAGCGAACATAAGGTTTGCTGATTGAGACGATCAATCTATGGCCTGAAGTAATCTCTTAGACAATGGAATATTAGTTTCCATGAAGTAATAATCTCATTCAATTTTGAGGTAATCGATGAGGACCATTGCATGAACATCAAATGAATGGTAAGCTCGTCATTTTGACCTTGTATGTCGATGACATACTGTTGGCTGGGAATGATCTATCTTTCATCAAAAGAGTCAAGAATTGGTTTTCGTCCAATTTCTTGATGAAAGACATGGGTGAGGCAAAATACATTCTTATAGTGAAAGTTTTGAGGGATCAATCGAGGAAGTTATTGGCCATCTCACAAGAGACCTATATTAACAAAATCCTTGATAGATTCAATATGTCAAATTGCAACCCCGTGGGTACCCCGATTTCCAAGGGAGAGACCATTGACAAAGATATGTGCCCACAAATACCACAAGACATCGAGTCACATGAAAAAAGTTCCATATATGAGTGTCATAGATAGCATTATGTATGCAATGTTATGCATTAGGCCAGCTATAAGCTTTGTTATCAGCTTGGCAAGCCGATATCAATCCAACCCAGGGAATAAACATTGGAAAGCAATGAAAAGGATATTGAGATACTTAAAGAAAACTACAAATTACACATTGTGTTATCAAAGAAATGATCTGCAACTGAGAGGATACATAGATGCTGACCTAGGCAGTGATGTGAAGGATAGAAAATCCACATCTAGCTATGTCTTCTTACTTGGAAATGGAGCCATTTCTTGGGGAAGCAAGAAGCAATCATGCGTAGCATTGTCTACTATGGAAGCTGAGTATGTAGCTCCTTCAGTCGCAATGCAAGAAGCTATATGGCTGAAGCAGTTTTACAAAGACCTTAGACTGCCTGCCTCATAAGAGTCCATAACTATCTGTAGCAATAGTAGGGTTGCGATGGCTTATACCAAGAATATGAGATTTCATGGGAAAATTAAGCATATCGACATCAAGTATCACTTTGTAAAGGATATGGTTGCACGAGGAGACGTGAATATGGAATATGTTCCTAGTCGTGAGATGATAGTAGACTCTCTCACAAAACCGATAACTAGAGATGTGTTTGAAGAACACTTGAAGTCTCTAGGGTTACGAAGAATATAGGGACATAATGTTGTTAAATGTAATATTAAACTATGTAGTTAAATTTTGCATTTAGCAATGTATGGTTTGATTTTCTTTTGAGTAATACTCTGAGATAATAGCTGGGTCATCAACCAAAAGATCATCAATCTGCAAAACTGAAATGTTGGCTAAAGGCTTATGCATAGCGTGAACTCAATGAAAAAACTATGTGTTCCTATCACACGATTGTAACCATTTGATAGGGCTTTTTTCTTTATAAAATGCCTCCTTTTGCTGCAAACAAGTTGTTTACACCATAATTTTGCAATTATGACAAGAAGGAAAGATTGCTCAAATTAAATCATGCAACAAGGAAAGATTGCTCAAATTAAATCATGTAAGAAGGAAAGATTGAAGCAAATTATGGAGGTGATAAAATCAAGACCAAAAGGGGAATGAATTGCAAAAGAAATGGAAATTGCAGCAAAAAATGGAAGGCTTAGTCTCTAATGGAAATTCTACAGGTTGCAAATAAATCAAGAAAGGAAAGAACCTAGAGGGATGGCAAAACTGTAATAAGTTTCTTGGGGAGCAAACCAAATCACGTAGGAACATTTCCTAAAGGGGGTGGCTTAATCGTAAATATTGCCTGGGGACTAAAGGAAATCACGACAGTGAAGGAAATGTGATGGCAAATCCTTAAATAGTGCCTTGGAGACCAAAGGAAATTTCCAAATCTGGAACGAAAACAATAGAATTCAAACGAGATTTATTGGCTGCCAAGAACAATCCAACATTATAAATAGGCAGTACATGAACGTGAAAAGCTCTCTCAACCTCTCTCAAACATAGCAACTCTACACCCCAATGGGTTAATCTATATTTTTTTGTCTATCTTTTATTATTCAACTTTAGCTCTCTTTGGTTCCCTACTACAATTTTTCTTCTCAAGTTTTTGTACTCAACATTTAAATTCAATAAAGCTTCTAATTTCTCATTTCATTATTGTGTTCTTGTTAATGTTGCTAAAAACGCAAGAGACTCATAGCAAATGATTTATGTCCCTTTGATCATTCCAAATTGTTTAATTAAGAGGTTCAATTTCTCGAGCATTTTCATTCAATCACTTCTAATTTTCAATTTAAAAACACTATAATTTCTTGGCACAGTCACAATCTACAAATCCACCAAAAGGGCACCATTGTATTCTCGAATTTCTTAAAGAAAAAAATGGGGAACAATCAAATGGCACGCTCAGTGGGACAGACACAATGATGCTATGATGTTGTTCTACAACCAAGATGACTATGAAAGCTGCCAGCCCGATTCCTTTTACCGGTTGGAAGAAAAGGCTTTTGCAACAACAAAGGTAATAACGCCACAAAAAGGATTTTTATTCACAAAATATTTATATGCAGGAGGGTTACCCCACTGTGCAAAGCTTTGAATACAACTATGAGCTCGGGGGGAAACATAGACAATTTGAGCAAGAGATGTATTATCCTCAAGCCCCCCAAGTAAATTATTCTTATGACCACCAATACTATGGTTGGTCCGAAAAATTGGTATGCCAAAATATCCATGAAGAGTATTATAAAAATTATAAGGAAGGCCACCAAAACTATCATTATGAAGAAGACTTTGAGGAGTATGAGCAGGAGAGTTATGATCTCCTAACCCCTCAAGAAAATTACTATGATGTCCACCAAAACTTTGGTTGGTTTGAAAAGATGGTAGGCCAAAATATCCATGAAGAGTATTATGAAAATTATGAGGAAGACCACCAAAACTATCATTATGAAGAAGGCTTTGAAGAGTATGAGCAGAGGAGTTATGATCCATTAATTTCCCAAGAAAATAGTCATTATGACCACCAAAATCTTAGTTGGTCTGAGGAATCGGTTGGCAAAAATAACAAGAAAGAGTGCGTTGAAAATCATGTAAAAAGCCACCAACCTACATGCTCTTGGCATGAAAGGATGGAAGAAACACGAAAGCGTCACGAAGAAGATATGGGGAAATTAGAAGAAAGGTTTCAAGAAGTGAACAAAAAGTTTCACAAAAACTCGGACTACTTATCGGCATGGATTGAGGCTCAAAAAGCAAAATATGCACCTTCCCTAGAGACAAACTCACATAGAGCAAGATATCTTAAATCTCCATTGAAGATGGAAGAAAGATAAAGTGAGTACTTTACAGGGGACACCACCAAAACCTCGGGGGCAACAGTCCCCAAGGCTCCAACTTCCAAAAGAACCGCAAAAGCAACCTTGACCAGAAGAGTTGTCTCAAGGGGGCACGTCCCCAGGAAAGAAACCTATAGTACAGAAGCTTCCACCAGCAGGAGAAAACACATCCCCAAAGGAACAAACTTCAGCAGAAGAGCATCTGTCAAAAGAACATCCTCCAAAAGAACTTAATTCTAGACCTCCACCAAAAATGGAAAGAATTTTCTTTGAATAACCTCCAAACAAGGTAAGATCTTCTCCCATTTATTTGATTAAGACTTATCTTTTTTTTTTTTTTTGTGCCTTGTGTTTATAGAAATGCTAAAAAAACATGGGTCTCCTAGGAAGAACAAATTTCATTTTTCCTTTCACAAGAGATGACCCATTAAAAGAGAGTAATTTTACTCACCATAAAGGCTATCCAAATTTAAGGCTGCTATATGCACCACTTGTGATAGATCTGGGCTAACATATTGTTCGAAAAGGGTGCTACCCCCTTTGTTTTGAAAAATGGTAGCCACTCAGGGGAAAAATTGAATAAATCCTGAGAGAATAAAAAAAATGAAAATAAGAAAAAGATGGTTGGCTAAACGCAGTAGGATTTTTAGCCACTGTAATTAGTTTTCAATAAAGAGGAGTTGTAACCGACAAGCCATTTTGCTTACTGTTCATAACTGCAACCCACACCAGCAAGAAAAAACAGAAGGAAGCAATTGAAAATTGGCCTCAGGCCATTTCTCATTGATTTCAAGAAATACATTGTCATACAGTTTTAATTTCCAGCCAATTCTAGTTTGTATACTGGAGACAAAGCCTTAAAAGATTAAAAATTATAGTTCTCCTACACTAGACTGAAGAATCCTTTAATGATTTATGCCTCTATAAGGAGTCCTCTTCCTCTTTGGAATGCTTCAAATATGGGATTGTGAGCTGCTAGAACCTAAAAAGGTTTCCAATCTTTTTGCGACAAATTGTTAAGTCGGCCAAGAGACTTCAAACTTTTTATGGTTCCTCTATGGTTTGCTGTCTGCAGAGAAACAAAAGCAAGAACATAGTTCAATTCTTAGTAGGCTTATGGCCATTAAGATTATAAAAAAAATCAAAGATTAAAGTCAAGAATTTTTGTCTTGCGATTGTCTTCACAAGATTCCTTATGTGAGCTTAATTTCCTGGTAGCAAAGGAAATAAAAAGTTTCTCTAATATAGCAGCATTTCCTCTTAATTTTGGCCTATCCATTTGGTTTCAAATTCAACAAGAAACACATCATTCAATAGCAAACATATCAACATAGTCATATTTTAGTCGGTGAGAAAAATTGATTACTTTGGCATTCTTCAGTTCACAATAATGCTAGACTTTAATTCTAGTTCACTTTGAGGAAACAGGAGATGCTAAAATCGGATTAACTGAAAAAAAGAAAGGAAAAGGCAAAAATTCAAAGCAAGACGAGATTACTCACGAAGATCATTCCTCTAGCCAGCGAAATGGAGCAGCTCTCTTCTTCAAATTTCAGCTGGCGTGGGCGTTGCTGACGAGTTCCTCCCCTAATTTGAGATAGGACGGCATACGGCCTTCTCCAGTTGATGCAAGCGGCGGCATCAAAGTCCCTGCCCTGGTTTAGAGGTGATGACGACTTCCTCTTGATGATGAGACATGACTAGGTGCGACCTGATGGTTGACATCGACGACGAAGGACCATAAGGAGGTTAATACTTTGTTTTGTTTCTTTTGGGAAGAAAGGTTGGGTTTCTCTTTTAAAAGGCTTGGTTTGGTTTGGTTCATACATATTTGGTTGGATTGAGTGGCATTTGGTTTTGGGGTGTGTTTTTGTGGTTTAGGGCTTGGTTTTGTGATGATTTGATGACTTGGTTTTGCTTTGGGTGATGGCTAGGCTTTTTTTGTTCAACTTATATATGACCACCATAATTTTTAGGACATGCACTCTACTGAACTTAACATCTGCTAAGGAAAACAAAAAATATGTCAAGGAGCTTCACTTGTCAAAAAGGTTTTCTCTTTGCTTCCAGGAAGAATGAAAATAAAAATACAAGTGGTAGGCTTATTATAGGCCACCATAATTTTTCATGGTGTTTTGAAGCTATAGTACTAGAAAAAAATCACAGAAGAACAAAAGTGCTCTAGAAGGATTTTTGCAGAGGAACCTTCAATTTTTTCAGGGGACGTTAGCTTAATCACAGGGGAACTGCAAAACATTAATTTTACTCGTGTTTATGGTTTTGCTCAAACCATAAACACGTGGGGGCAATTGTTTATACCATAATTTTGCAATTATGACAAGAAGGAAAGATTGCTCAAATTAAATCATGCAAGAAGGAAAGATTGGAGCAAATTATAGAGGTGATAAAATCAAGAACAAAAGGGGAATGAATTGCAAAAGAAATGGAAATTGCAGCAAAAAATGGAAGGAAGGTTTGGTCTCCAATGGAAATCCTACAGGTTGCAAATAAATCAAGAAGGAAAGAACTTAGAGGGATGGCAAAACTGTAATAAGTGCCTTGGGGAGCAAACCAAATCACACAGGAACATTTCCTAAAGGAGGTGACAAAATCGTAAATATTGCCTGGGGACTAAAGGAAATCACAGTAGTGAAGGAAATGTGATAGGCAAATCCGTAAATAGTCTCTTGGGGACCAAAGGAAATTTCCAAATCTGGAACGGAAACAATGGAATTCAGACGAGATTTCTTGGTTGCCAAGAACAATCCAACATTATAAATAGGCAGCATATGAACGTGAAAAGCTCTCTCAATCTCTCTCAAACACAACAACTCTACACCCCAATGGGTTAATTTATCTTTTGTTGTCTATCTTGTATTCTTCAACTTTAGCTCTCTTTGGTTCCCTACTACAATTTTTCTTCTCAAGTTTTTGTACTCAACATTTAAATTCAATAAAGCTTCCAATTTTTCATTTCATCATTGTGTTCTTGTTATTGTTGCTAAAGGCGCAAGAGACCCATAACAAATGATTTATGTCCATTTGATCATTCCAAATCGTTTGATTAAGAAGTTTGATTTCTCGAGTGTATTTTCATTCAATCACTTCTAATTTTCGGTTTAGGAACACTATAATTTCTTGGCACGCTCGTAATCCACAAATCCACCAAAGGGCACCATTGTATTCCTGAATTTCTTAAGGAAATAATGGGGAACAATCACAAGTTTCAAGCTTGGCATGAGCTTCCAACTCCTCTACTGAAAAAGAATATGAAATCCCCTCTATCCCTCAAGTGAGTTTCGAAATTACTAATATTAACATCTAAATGGCCAAATACCTCTTTATTCCAAACCTTAATAGCCATGCGAAGACGCCTAAGCTTGGTAGTCACTAATTGAAATGGCGGCAAGTGGATTCCCAGAGCATTCCACTAATGAAGGCCAAGTCTCATACATGAGACAACCACATTGAGTGAAACCAAAATCTGGAAGGTGGAGCCAAATTCATATTTTCGCAAGATAGAATCAAGGGAGTGTGATCAGAGTTGTGTCTGGCCAAAGCTGCACAAGAAAGCCTAGTCCAATCATTAAGAAACTACAGAGTGACCAAAACCCTGTCAAGGAGACTTTCTACCCGTGCCACTCCCTCTCTACTATTACACTAAGTAAACTTCACTCCTTGATGTGGAACTTGCACTAACTCATTATTCTCAGTAAAGCAATTGAAATCTCTACAAGGAAGAGATGACAATGGCATGCCTGTCTTCTCAGGCGCTGATATAGAAGAAATAAAAAATAAATTAAAAATATGTTATTTAGATAATCCTTTAAAATTTTGGGATAAAAATAAAATAGAAGCTAAATTATAAATGAAAGATAAAGAAAAAAATTATTAGAGTCAAACCAATGAGATATAATCATGAAGATCAAAATGAATTTAAAGTACAGATAAAAGAGTTATTAAATTTAAAATTGATAAAATCTAGCCAATCACCTCATAGTTCACCAGCTTTTATGGTTAGAAATCATACAGAGATGGCAAGAGGAAAAGTTAAAATGGTAATAAATTATAAAAAGTTAAATGATAATACCATATTTGATGGATACTTTTTACGTCATAAAGAAATTCTAATAAATTGGACAAGAAATAAAAAGAGATTTTCCAAATTTGACTGTAAATGTGGATTTTGGCAAATAAAAATGCATCCTGATAATGTTAATTATACTGCATTCTCTACTTCATAAGGACAATATGAATGGTTAGTAATGCCCTTTGGATTAAAAAATACTCCACTGATATTTCAAAGAAAAATGGATAATATATTTAGAGATTATGATTTTATTTTTGTTTACATTGATGATATTTTAATATTATCTGATAATATTCGTTTTCATTTAAAACATTTAGATATATTCGTTGAATTATGCAATAAAAATGGATTAGCATTATTAGAAAAGAAATCCAAAATAATGCAAGAACAGATAGAATTTTTAGGAATGAGAATAGATGGCAAAAGAATAGAACTGTAGAGTCATATACTTGAAAATTTTTCTAGATTTCCTGATAAATTGAAAGATAAAAAACAAGTACAAAGTTTTTTAGGAATACTTAATTATGCTTCTGATTTTATTCAAAATTTAGCCTTATTAAGAAAACCTTTTCAAGAAATACTAAAAAATGATAAAATTTTTAGTTTTGATAAAAATTTAAAGGACAAGTAAAAAAGATAATAAAATTTATGTAAAGATTTGTCCAAATTACAATTGTTGACTTCAGTTTTGATGATGATGATTGCAAAACATTCATGAAAGATGTGCTAAGTTGTAGACTTGCTGATATCTTGATACAAAGCACGTTATGTCTATGCAATGCACGTTGATCATGATGAAAATGGAATTAAGGCATGTTACAGATGATACAACACGCATAGATCATCCATTCCAGAAGTACAAAATATCAGATGATCATTAAAGCACATTACACAAGATACAACACACGCTATTGGACTTGTTGAATGATACAAGGCGTGTTATAGAGCAAAAGGTGCAATTTTTGAAGAAATTCTCAACGCACATTACAAACGGTGCAACGCACGTTGACAGAGTCAAATGAGAACAAAGCCAAGACATTCATTGGGATTTAAATTTGAATATTCTCTAACATGCTGACGTGGATTAAAGGTGTGATCTTGAGATGAAGTCGACAACGCACGTTGCATGAGGTGCAAGTCACGTTGAAGATTCACTGGGTGAAATGTGCATATTCTGGAA
The DNA here is from genome assembly GCA_948243855.1 of Flueggea neowawraea. NCBI lineage: Eukaryota > Viridiplantae > Streptophyta > Magnoliopsida > Malpighiales > Phyllanthaceae > Flueggea > Flueggea neowawraea. The sequence continues at coordinate 11,202 of CAODLS011250616.1, forward strand.
GGAAGAACAACGCACGTTGAACAAACCACAAGTCACTTTGAGTTATGATTAACGCACTTTGAAGGTGGTACAATGCACGCTAATGACAATCCATTGAAGGCTGTGGCTACGGGAGTTCTTGCAAAGCACGTTGAATTGCTATCAAGTCACGCAGAACTCAATGGTACAAAGTACAATGCACGTAGAGGGAGATACAATGCACGTTGTACAAGGTGACATCATTTAAAATAGAATGTTTTATTCTCTCACAATGGCTACTTCGAGGCTCCAACGGCTATATTCTTTCGAATGACTATAAATAGATGTCCAAGGTCAGAAGTAAGACAAGCTAAGAATTGCTATTTACTTTCTCTCTCACTTCTACATTTCTAACCCATTTGAGCTATTTATTTGCTATCTTACTATTGGGTTTGTGTGAGCTTTAATATTCTATATACTTGGGTTAAATTTGTGACAAGTAAGGTTGTTTGCTTGGGGTAGATAGGTTTTCTTGTTGAGCCTCAGAAAAACAAGAGTGGTTACTAGCGAGCCTTAGAAAACTAGAGTTGGGTTTGATTTGTTGATCCCACAAAAATAAGTAGCTCGGATTAGCTTGTTTATCCCGCAAAAACAAGTGGTCTGGTTTGCTAGTTGAGCCCATAAAAAGTAGTGGTTAAGGTTTTCTAGTTGAGCCCATAAAAACTAGGGAAACATTTTTCTTGTTGACACCAAAAACAAGGTGTAAAGGTTTTCTTGTTGATCCTACAAAAACAAGGTGTAATGGTTTTTGCCTCCACCCACAAGTGAGGTTGATAGTGGATTGAAATTCTCTAGTTGAGGCTAGAGGAGTGGACATTGGTTAAGAGGATCGAACCACTATAAATATTAGACTTTGATTTCTCTCTTCCTACTCTCTTTACTTTGCCTTGCACTTGCATTTAATTTACATTATTGTTGTGTGTGGATTGGATCTTTAGAGCTTCCGCATTTACTCTTTGATTTAATTTTGAAAGAAAACTTTGTTATTTATTTTGATTTGAAAAAGATTTTCAACAAAATTTTTTTAACTTCCTAAAAATCTAATTCACCCCTCTCTTGGATTGCCATTCTATTCCCCCCTTACTGAGACTTACAACAATTACCAAAAGAAGATGATAACTTAATACTTGAAACAAATGCCTCTGAAAAATATTGGAGTGGTATATTAAAGAAAATAGATTATAATTCTGATAAAATAAAAATAGGAGAAAGTCTTTGTAGATATTGTTCACATACATTTACTGACACTGAATCCGGATATCATATTAACGAAAAAGAGTTATTAGCTGTAGTTTAAAGTTGTCAAAAATTTTATTATTTCTTGCTTCCGAAAAGATGTACTCTTAGAACCAATAATACTCAGGTAAAGGCTTTTATTCATAATAATTTGCCTAGTAAACCTGAATATAAGAGATTAATTAGATGATAAACTTTATTGCCTGAATATAGTTCTGATACTGAAATTATCAAGTCAGACAAAAATATTTTAGTAGATTTCTCACTAGAGATGGCAGAGTTCATGAAAAGGATTCTTGAGCAACTATTGGATATGGACAATCATATACAGTCCATAAAAGATAATGTTTCAAACATCATTGATATTGCAACCATCCCTGGAAACTCCAAGGAAATAGCAGATTTATTATTGGGTGAAGCCCAAATGATAAACCATAAAATTGGAAATTATGAATTGGCCAATAAAATGGTTAAAAATTTGTTCAACCAAATTGATTTTGAAGCAAAAGATATTCCTTCCTCATCTTCATTAGAAGAACAAAAAATTATTGCAAATAAGCCTATGCAAGGAGAAATAGATACTTTAAATCTAAGACCCTAAACAAGGACCCAAACTGATAAAGGAAAAAAGGTACAATTTGATATCCCAAAAGGGTTATATGAAAATCAGATACCTGAAGTTGAACTTTAAAATTCGATTATGACAAAATTATATAATCTCTCTAATACTGATAATAGATATATTGTCCTCAGATTATTTTTTTACAATATTCTTCACTTCAGGAGATCAGATATTGGTATGATTTTGGTGCTCTCAATTCGTTATATTTAACTTCTCCATAATTTCTAGAGATATCTTTACTCCATAATCCAACCATTTCTCCAAAAGATATTTTGGTTCTCAAATTTTTATCTACAGGACCAAATTTTTATAAAGATGAAAGATATCCAACTTATCACTTTATACAGTTGGGAAAAACTGATTCATTTTCGATATCAGTTTCTAAATTAAAAAAAGAGTTTAATAAATTTGAAGAAAAAGATATTCATTATAGAAGAGCTATTGGAATCAGAGTAGTTTTGCAAGGATTAGAGGCAAGCTTCAAAAAAGGATTTCACACTTATGGTGGAAAAAAGATATATTCTTCAGTTATGATATTGCCTACAAAAACTACACCCTTTGCAGCTCAAAATTTCTTGAAGACAAAGATAAAGCTTCTAGATATGGGTAAGATAAAGTCAGGTCCACAGGCTCAAGAATGTCTCTGTCATGACCCATTGCGAGCCCGTGACCAGCGTACGAGGTGAACTGTCTGTGGGAGCCCGTCCCATCTCGCACAAGCATAAAAGATCAGAACATATTATCCAATCGCTCAGATTTGTAAAACATTTGTTAAAACGTTAAATAATCAAAACATAATACAAAACCGAATATATATATATATATATATCAAAAGTTATAAATGCAGAAAACAGCGGAACATATATCAAAAGCCAAAATGTCAACCCGGTAACCCAACTACATCCTGATGCAGAGCTCTACAAAATAAAAGACGAGCCGGACAAAAAGGCATCACTAACCAAAAGTTGCCTCACTGGAGTCTTGATGCTGACAGTTGCCGAAGCCAAAATCTATGAACCTACTTAATAGGAATCACGTAAGTAGAGAAACAAAGGGGGTCAGGGCCCAGTGAGGAATAACACTCCAGATCGCCTCATACGTGCCTCACAAAGACTGTTTTGAAAATAGTTCAAAACTACACATGCAGATATAGTTTAACATACATATATATACACGCTACACATATGTAATAACTTTTCAGAAATCCTTTCGTAAAAGGGTTCGCATACAAAGCAATCATAAACATAGAGGCGTATAAAACGATTTTTGTTTTCTAGAGTCAAAACATATATACAGACATATGAGACATAACTGAATGCGTGCACATGGCACTCAGAACAGAGTTGTGGGCTCCACCACAATCCATATCAAATCATGTGCCAAATCAGGACACATGTCTACCAGCAACCCTGGTAGCTGGGTTTATCAGAGCATTAGTATACCAAAGGCCACTACTACCCGTAACATGGGTGTCCTATATCATAAAACAAAAATCATACTAATATATAATATCAAAGCAGAGTATGCGTAGAAGCATCAAAATCAGATAGGAGATATATAATACATATATATCAATTTCAAAGCAGAATCCTGATTAATATACACATTAGTTTATCATTAGACAATCCTTAGATTAGTTCATTTTCAAAGTATGTGTTATACATAATAGAAAACATATGTAGGTTGAGACACAATCTATGTGTCTGAAGTTGCTATTTACTCACATAGAACTCCAAGTGCAAACACCCGTCAAGCCTCACTCGTTGGTGATTGGTCTCTCGGGCATGAACATGAAGCTGAAAAGAACAAATATATATCCACAGATATATCAGATACAAATCAAAACGCGGTACTGTGGCAATACTAGATGTATGATGTGCAAATATAGATGCATACTCCCGAAATATCCCAAATGATCCATATCGAATGATAATCTATCACTCTGAATTCAAAATACAGATTTTACGTAAAATTATAGTTTGGTCCGCGACCAGTTTAAAATTACGTTCTAGTCCCCGAGACTTGAAAATTTATAAAATAGTCCTTAGACTATACTAGAATAGCTAACTAACATTTCTAAGTAGTCAAAATCCCCAAATAAGTCCCCGAACTCTCAGAAATCGACAAAATGCAAAATTACAAAACGAGTCCTTGAGGACTCCATCTTACTCGAGTAACGCCATGGCTTACTCGAGTAAGACACCCCTCAGCTTACTCGAGTAAGCCAACATGGTTACTCGAGTAAGACACACATCGGATTACTCAAGTAGGCCACTCTGCTTACTCGAGCAATCGGATTAAGACAGACATCTGATTACTTGAGTAAGCCAAGCTTTTACTCGAGCGACACGCAACTTAGAAATTCCCAAAATTCGTCTAACACGATTTAACCGACCAAAATTGATACCGAACACCCACATTGGCTCTAAACAAACCCCTGAACATGAATCTAGGGTTGAATCCATCAAAACAACCCGAAAACACCCTAGATCGACCAAAACAAATGGTTTCAAACCCATTTATGCAAATCCTTGTTTCCAAATGATCTCGAGCTATCTCTATATGATTTTGGACTCACAATAACCCGAATAAACAAACTCTAACACTCATACCAACAGAAACAACATGTATCCAAACTTATGAAGATTTTATTCAAAACCCTAATATGAATAATATGAACAATGATGCATAATTGAGGAAGAGAAAGGTTTTATGAGCTTAATCTTACCTCAAAATGATTAGGAACAAAGGAGAGTCATTCGTAATGACCTCTGAACAAAATGTGAGTGATTTGAGAGAGAAAAGAGAGTGAAAGGCTGAAACAAGTCGGGTGGGGTATTTACACACCTCAACTTACTCAAGGTGTTCTTCGTGTTCATCCGAGAGCACGGCTTACTCGAGTAACAACAATAGCTTACTCAAGTAACGCCCGAATGCTTACTTGATTAATCCATAGGTCATCTTACTCGAGTAACACCTCAAGCTCACTCGAGTAATCCCACAAAGAAATCAACAATCATTCACTCAACGCTCCAGCAACCAAAACCAAAAAAGGATTGAATGGAACACTACTGGGAATCCGATCAGAATCTTATGAGGTATTACACTTGTCCTCTTGAAGTTGTTGAACTTGAGGATTCTGATGAAGAGCAAGATGATGAAGTTTTTGATGAAGCAGATGCTAGGAGAAGATATCTCAAAACACTTGAAGAGAATGAAGTCATGATGTAGACGCTGTTAGAAGATGCAAAGCTATCTGTGTTGAAGAAATCGTTCAACAAGTCTCCAATTACCTCATTATAGAAGCAGCATAAGAGGTTCTCAATGAACCTTTTGATCTATATGAGCCTGTTCCAAATTCAACTTCCCATTAGTAAATTTCATAACCATTAGGAACCACATTTTTCATGCATACATACATTGCATTTTGTATATCTAGATTCTGATACTTGATTATATATGTATGTATGATTCTCTTAATGCAATATCTTATTTTTAAATTGTGCAGAGTTTGTTATTTTTAAATTGCTATATGTATCAAAATTGCTTTGATATTTATTTTTCTATGATACATATCAATTGGTTTAGTGCTAACAAAATAAGACAATGCTTAAACACCTTGATCAAAATTTTCAATGTTTTGCCCAAGTGCTAAAAATTAGGTGCATTAATTGATGGGGAGTGCAAACTCTTTCAATATTTTTCATCATAAAAAGGAGGAGATTGTTGAACCAGATTTGGTTAACATGAAAAGTCCTTCTAAGTTTTGATGATTTAACAAAACACTTTAAATAGTTAAGCTATGCACGTTGTATGCCCTCTAAGCACGTTGATGAATGATATGTGCACTTTGTGTCTTGATCTATGCACGTTAAAATGTCGAGAGACATTGTGCAAAGTAGTCTAAAGAATTTAGAAAAATAAGGTAAACTCATGGGTTCAAGTTTCAATCATAGATATTATACGGTTGAGTCGAGAAAAATGGTCGAAGTTTGCTGCCCTTAAAATGAATTATTGTAAGAGTTAATTATGTCAGGTGCCCCAATAAAATGCTGAATTTAATAAATATGCCAATACAATTTCAATTTTTACAAATGGAAACACGCTCAATTTTTTTTTTCTGAAATGCCACTTTTTCGAAACTTATTTTGAAAAAAATTAGACCTAGACTTTTAGAGACATTTGTAGACCACTTTTCAGAATTGCCATTTTTTTCGAATTTGATAATTAGTCTTTTGGAAACCACTGAAGACTTTTGGAGATACTTGGAGATCCTGTGAATTGTGTTTATATGAAAAAATAACTATCTGCTAATTGCATTATGTAGACTATTGAAGACTTTTGGAGACTCTTTTGAATTGTGCTTATAGGAAAAACATAGATAACATTTAATTGAAGACTTTTGGAGACCTTTGGAAACTTTATACATCTGAAATTTTTTAGAGTAGTTTGGAGCATGTTTCTATTTCTGGTAAACTTTTTGGACTGGGTCTAAAAATCAATTTTCGTATTTAATTTCAGTATAATTGTGTGATTTCCCTTGTTGTAAAGACTTGAAAAGACTGTCATATTTTCAAGGGCCATTTTTAGATTCACGACACTTTCAATTGCCATTTTTAGATTCATGACACCCACATTAACATATTATGGATCAAATGGGCCTACTTTCAATAATTTGGCAAAATATTCAAAATTAAGCACATATGATCACACATTTTATAAATTACATTTTTATATTAATAAATTGCATTTTACGATATCTTTTAAAACTTGCTTGAAACTTGTTTATAATTTGTTTAAATTTTTTTCATTTTTCATGCTTGTTTAAAAATTTTTTATATGATGTTTCTTATTTAAAACTTGTTTATATGAATTTTATATGTTTTTAATGTTTAAAACTTGTTTAAAATTTATTTATATGTTGTTTATATGTTGTTTCTTGTTTAAAACTTGTTTAAATCTATTTTATATCTGTTGATTTTTTTGGACTTGTTTGTGTATTGTTTCTTATTTTAAAACTTGAATATTGTTTATATATTGTTGATATATTATTTATATATTGAAAACAACATCTAAACAAGTTATCAGTAAACATATAAACAATATATAAACAACAAATCAATAACATATAAATTACAGATTTATTTATATATTATTTTCAACATGTAAACAACATATAATCAATAAATCAATAACATATATCTTATTTATATGAAGTTTATATGTTATTTATATGTTGAAAACAAAATATAAAGATTGTATCAACAACAAATCAACAACATATAAAAATTCAGATTTGTTTATTTATTATATTGAACATATAAAGCACATAAACAAGATATCAGCAATATGTAACAACATTTATACAATATATTTCAACAAAAATCAACATATAAATAACATACCAACAATATGTAAACAACATGGCATGTCTGTACGGAATACCCTGTCCGTATGGAATAAAAATACATTTCTTTGAATCTAAAAATTGACGTGTGGACGGACAAAACATAGCAAAGTTTTGTTAATGAACGAATTACCACTATTTTCAAACTAAACAGGCCTTAAATATTTGTTCGACAAGTTAGATCGTCAAGTTAAATTCTTTTACACTTGAAAATAGCCTATTAACCACCAATCTTAGTTCCATTGTTATAATTTTGGTTGTTAAAAGCCCATATTCTTGTAATGTTGTATGTCATCATAAGTCATACAGTTAATTATTTTACGCATTATGAATATAACTCAATAATTTTTATTGCCCCAGTTTTATAGGAAAATATTTATTTATGTTGTAGCCTCGATTCTAACAACAATAAATAAAATAACAAGAATGATTGAAAAACTGAACAACGCCTCAAACCTACAAACACACAAAAACAATGAGGTCGGGTTGCTCCCAGGAGAATCTCCAATGCTCAAGTTGGTAGTGATTTTGACAGATTATCAGTGTGAATAGTGAGCAATGCGTCCCCAACGAGTTGGCTCTCGTGTCTATTTATAGATTAAGTGAGCGTTGCAACATCATGTAACGTTTCTTATTGATGATTGTTTGTAATGTCTCCGTTACAACTCAGAATTAAATACTGTTAATGGGTTTTTAAACCATGTTTCATCAATTGCTCCCCACTCTTTTCTTCGAAAACTTTCGAATATAAAAGTAGAGAATTTCATGGGTACTACTAGAATTATCATACCTATTTGTCAAGACTAATCATCTTCCATAATTTTCATATTGGAAAATAGGGGCTGGTCATATTATTGGCGTCGTTTGTGGGAATACGAGCAAAAAACCGTCAAGTTAAAGCTATGTTCTCAAGTCCCTTAGCCTTATGTTTTGCTTTCAACACCTTGTTCCATGAATTGTTTAGCAATAATTGGAGAACCCAATTTTAATAGAGTTTTGTTCCTTTTTCTATTTGCAACAGTTTGAACAAGTTGGATTGAGCTATTTTCTAGTTTGGTAGAACTTTAAACTTTCTGGTATGCTCAAAAGGGAATCATTATTTTCCTGGCCGGGAAAATAGGGAAACATATGCCAAAGTGAAATCAACAATCAAAATTAAAAAAAAAAAAAGAAGATTCAAATATCACCAAATCAAATCATATCATATATAAATGTACAGATGTGGAAAATATTTTTTTAGACTATAACCTTATTTATTTTTTATAATTACAAATATATTCTTACAATCTGTAATTATCTTTAAAAAATATTTTTTTAGACTATTATATCCTTATTTATTTTTTATAATTACAAATATACCTTTGTTATTAACTTGAAAATGTATGCACCTAAGGGCATGCAAATCTATTGTTTTCATCAACTCCAGTGTTCACTCCATCCTGAGGACAGGACCGTACTAAAGGACAAGACCATACGGAGGACTAGAGAGTAACAATGATGAGATTACTGCAAGAGGGTTTAGGTAGGGAAGTGACCCAGCCAGTCTCTTTCATCATTCAAAGAACTAGTGAAAGACAAATGTAACAACTCAATCAATCAATAAACCATTTGGGTGTCATCATAGCACATGCCCCAGAGTCTGACGAAAAGGGCAGGAAGGAAGAGACGCCATTCGCTCCCATAAAAGAGCCTGTAGGGCAATCTCCTAGAGTGGATGCCCAAGAAGATAAAAGTGGAAGGTTGGTTGGAGAGGTGTACTAGCTTCCTTATAGGCGATAGGAGGCTTAGAGGGTCGTTAGTACAGGAAGCCGCCAGACAAATTGCAAGGCTGCTCTGCAGTTGCAAGCTTATATGAGTCCTCTGAATGAACCCACTATGTATGAACCAGGGACTTACCAAATAATCTCGAAGGGCACCCGAGGGGATGGTTCCAATCACCCAAATTTCGAAGGACAAAGGTTTTTTGCCGGAGGAATCGACTCCCCCTAGACAAACTCTCCAGCATAAACAAGCGATGGATTGGGACACCATCAAAGATATGCTCCAGGAGATGTATGGGCCTGACTTACGACCTATTAGTCGCCCAAAGTTTCATAATTCATATCCAGACTATATAGATAGAGAGCCATTCCCGAGGGGTGTTCAGATCCCAGACTTTACTCTTTTCTCAGGAGATGATGGGCAATCCTCTTTGGAGCATGTAGCAAGGTTTACAACCCAATGTGCCGAATTCTCAAGTTTTGCGTCATACCTGAGTTTGTTACTAAAGCTCTTTCCAAACTCAATTACATGTACTGCTTTTGTGTGGTCTATGTGTTGGAATTCATAACTAAGTTTATGACATTCATAAGCAAACATGGTAGAAAAAACAATAAAATTTTACATGTAGAATTCCGCCAAGGATCTATGCATATCAACATATATGATTAGGTTTAGCATATTTTACCTTAAAATCCAATGCTAGTGTGTATATGGCCAAATGGGTATATTGATGTAGATTTTAGTATAAAACTCAAAAACCTTTTTTCCTACGTTGCCTTTGCGCAAACGTGACCAATGATATCCACACGAACAAACTCACTTGAATTGGTATGGTGTACTAGCACTAAGAATCTCTATTCTTTCTTACACAAATTTGGTTTTTCTCTCTTTGTGGTAGCACTCAAAAATTTTGCATTAGCATTGAAATTATAGCTATGTGTGCCTCTTATTTATAAGCACATGAAAAAACCCTAATGTTTTCCTTAGGGTGGCTGAATTTCTCCTTGTCGCATAAGGAAGATATTTCCTAATTCAATTAGGAGTGTGTTAGCAGAATATGCACATATACACAAAACCTAGCCGAATTTCTCTTCTTGTCCTACAAGAAAAAGAATTCCTAATTAGGGTTTATTAAGTGTGCCAAAATTCCTAAGCTAACAAGGACTAGGTTTTATTTTCCTTGTCATACAAGTATCAAGACTCCTTATTGATTAAGTATTTAATCAACTTGATTAAATAAGATTTAGTCATTTTTTGACCTAGCCAACCTAGCATGTTCCAAATTTTAATGGATATTATTAATGTTATTGAGCTTTTAATTACATTATACATTATCATTAGATAATCCTTTATCAATCTGCATGGGCCGAATTTTTATGTCACACATAATGATATGCCCAAAACATAATAAGAATTAATTTACATTAAAATTCCATTACATTAATAGATAATATCTTATATTATTTTATGACATAAATCATAAAACTCTAAATCATTAATGACTAATCAAATTAATCATCCTAATAATTTAATTACCATGTGAGAGAATATTTGTGAACCAATTTAATTCGTTCTTGTGTGTGACCCAATAGGCCCACTCGAAAATCGCAATGGGCCTTGTCCCAAAACTTGGGCCCAAACGTCCATAAGCGGTATCTAGTAATACATTATGACAATCCAAAATCGAGTGGTATCGATGATCCAATTTAGCATTTCATAGTTTGATATTTAGTCATTTTGTCTCACGATATCTATATTAAGCATAAGGCATGGTTACATGTCAACCTTATATCGCTTAATGTGTTTCTTGATCCCAAGTAGATTGATATACAAATTACATTGATGAACCCTTTCATCAATTCATTTGAGTATGGATACATTCCATGATATGATTGGAAAAAATGTCGAGGTATGAGTATGTGATAGTTAAATCAAAAAGAGAGAAAGACCATGTTGCCTACTAATGGTAAATTTTTGAAAGATTGAGGAAACACCAGTTGAAGCTCAATCCTTTGAAGTGCACATTTGGTGTTCGGGCATGAAAGTTCCTTGGATTTCTAGTGCACCAAATGGAGGTAGATGACAATAAGGCCATAGCCATCTTAAGGGCTAGAACTCCAACCAATAAGAAAGAGTTGCAAAAGTATCCTCGGGCAGGTAAATTACTTAAGGAGAATCATTTCTAACTTGGCGGGTAAAATTCGTACGTTTTCTGACCTCCTTAGGTCAAAGAAAGAAGAAGAGTTTAGGTGGGAAAGCATTCAATAAAATCAAAGAGTACATGTCTAAACCACCGGTGTTAATGCCACCCAGGGGAGACCAGCATCTCCGACTCTATTTGTCAGCCTTGAAGACCCCAATTGGATGTATGTTGACTCAAAACAGGTCTAGAGGTAATGAGCAGGCCATCTATTACTTGAGCCATTTATTGAAGGACGTCGAGGTAAGGTACTCTCCCATTGAGAAAATGTGTTTGACCCTTCACTTTGCCTGTCTAAATTGAGACATTATATGCTTGATATTGTGGTTTTTGTAGTTTTCCCCAAGGATGTTATTAAGTATATGTTGAATAGACCCTTGATTACTGGAAGAATTGGTAAGCGGGCGATAGCTTTGGATGAATTTTCCTTGCATTATATGCCATAGAGGGTCGTAAAAGGATATGCCACTGCAAAATTTTTGGCTGACCATGCCAGTTTGGAAATCACAAAGGAGGAGGAGGAATCAAAGCTGAACATTTTCTACTTGCAGAGAATTCTGTGGACATTGAAATTTGATGGCTCCAGTATTAAGGGAGCTGTGGGTGTAGGGATAGTCATTGTTTCCTCCACCGACATCAGGACATTGTTGGCATTCAATCTAAAATTTTCATGCATAAATAACTAGGCGGAGTATGAAGCTTTGATCATAGGCCTGGAAATACTCAAAAATTTTGGAGTGAAGGACTTGGCCATAGTTTGGGATTCACAACTGGTACTGAGACAATCAAGTGGGGATTACAAGTGTAGCATTTTTTTATTGGCACCATACATTGCTACCGCAATTCGAATGATTGAGGATTTTGAGGAAGTCAACATCTGTATGTTCCACGAGAGGAATTTAAGAGGTGCATGGGATGGAAAGAATGGCATCTAGAGTAAACATGGTTGAGCAATTCACTGAGAAACTATTCCTAATCTGAAGGAAGGACCACTCCTCTATCAGGGAGATAGGGATGCCAATGTATTCATTCAATATCGAGGAAGAATTGGTCAGGCATTGGATGAGTACAATCAGGCAGTACTTGGAGACACCTTTCATCAAAGCCCCATAAAAGATTAAAATGCAAGCATTGAGATATGTGCTTATTGAGGGCACATTGCACAGAAAGGGATTTGATGGCCTTCTATTAAAATTCTTAAGTCCTCGAGAGGCTAAAGAAGTAATGAAGCAAATGCATGAGGGAGTGTGTGGAGCTCATCAATCTGGAGAAAAGATGAGTTATTTGATTAGGCGGCATGGTATTTTTTTGCCTAACAGGTTAAAGGATTGCATTACATATGTCAAAGGTTGCTGTCAGTGTCAACGGTATGGGCACAGATGGTGCCAATAGTGGATTTGTCTTACATAGTCAAATCTTGGCCATTTAGGGGATGTGCCATCGACTTGATAGGGAAAATATACCCTACATCATCCAAAAGCCATTCCTTTCTCATTGTAGCTATTGAATATTTCACCAAATGGGTAGAAGCTCTCCTCATGAAGAAAGTAGAACAGGAGGTGTAGTGAAATTTGTCAAGGAACACATTATCTACCACTTTGGTATTCCTCAGTCTATTACCACTGACCAAAGGACTATGTTCACTGGAGAGATAGCATGAGAATTTGCTGAGGATTATGGCAACAAGTTGCTAAATTCTACATCACACTATGCCCAAGCTAATGGCCAAGCAGAGGCATCCAATAAAATAATCAGAGGGATTTTGAGAAAAATGATTGAGGATAATCCGAGGGAATGACACAATTTACTCACAGAGACATTATGGGCGTACCAGAATTCTAAAAGGGATGCTACCGGAGTCAATCTATTTTCACTCACATGTGGATATGATGTCGTCCTCCCTATGGAAGTGGTGGTACCCTCACCTAGGGTGGCCCAACAAAACAATCTAAACCTAGAGGAGTACACCTAGGCTATGATAATGGAGTTGGAGCAATTGGATCAAGAACGGCTAGATGCACTCAACAGAATGATGGTGCAAAATAAGATGGTCTCTCAGACCTATAACAAGAAGTAAGGAAGAGAACCTTTCATGAAGGAGATCTAGTGTGGAAGCTAGTTGTCCCAGTTGGAGCCAAGGATAAAACATACGACAAGTGGTTTGCCAACTGGGAGGGACCATTCAAAGTGTATAAAGTTCTTGGTGGGGGTGCTTATTGGTTAGCAAGCTTGGAGAAAGAGCCACATAAAAGGCTTATTAATTGGAAATATTTGAAAAAGTATTATCCCAACATGTGGGAGAACGTCCAAGTAAGTGTTGTCATTGTTCTTCTTCAAGGCTTGTTCTTTCTCATAAATTTCTTGAATCTTTTAGCATACATGACTATTTCTTCATCATCACTATCTTTATCTTCTTCTTCGGTTTCATCATCAACTTTAGATTTCAAAGTCATTCCTCTTCTTTGATCCTTTTTTTTTATCCTTCTTCGTCATCTTTATGCAAGCCCATTTCATGGGTAATGAGTGACCAAAGTAACTCTTCCAAAGGTTGAGTATTAAGATCATTTGCTTCCAAAATTGCATATTTCTTTTATGGCCAATATTTTGGCAAGGCTCTAAGAATCTTCCTCATAAGTTTAGAGTTGGAGTGTGTCTTTCGAAGAGCTTTTAGACCATTCAATATGTCATTAAATCTGTCAAACGTCTCTTGAATGCTTTTTTTTCCTTCCATCTTGAATAGTTCATACTTGTGAACAAGGAGTGACACTTTGTTCTCATTTACTTGTGAAGTGCCCTCATAAGTGATCTCTAGAGTCCTCCATATCTCATGAGCAGTGGAGCATTGTTGGACTTTGTTAAATTGTGTCTTGCTTAAGGCACAAAATAAGATGTGCGTTGCTTTGTTGTTGTAACACACCATCTTCTTATCATAATCTGTCCATTTTGCCTTTGGCTTGAAAGATTCCACTCCATCCACTATCTTCTTTGGAACATATGGACCCTTCTCTACTTAATCCCACTATTGGCAATGTGTTACTTGTTGATGTGTTAAAAGACAATCTCCTTAGCATTAGTCAATTTTGTTATGGGGATTGCAAAGTTGTATTTGAACCCAATAAATGCATTGTTCATGATATTGATGGTAATGTTTTATTTACTACTCTGAGGCAAAATAATATTTATATGGCTAACTTGCTTGATTCCAATTCCTTTAATGAAACTTGATTCTTGGTTATGAACAATGATGCTTGGCTTTGTCATAGAAGGTTAGGACATGCTACCATGCATACAATTTCAAAACTCTCAAAAAATGATTTTGTAATATCATGAATTTTGACAAATTTATTTTTGGCAATTTTCCCATTTAATTTGGAAAATAATATGTAATATTTGGTATTTTGGGATTAATTTTTGGTAATTTTTCTAATTATTTTGGGAAATAATTTTTAAATTGGAAAATTAAATTTTTGTGTTTTAAATGTTAATTGGGTGATTAAAAAAGTTTTTGGAGTAGTTAAGTTATTAATTGAATGAGAAATTGTTAAAAATAGAATAAAAAATAGGAATAAAAGAATGGGTGAGTGATTGGTCGTTCATGTGGTTGGAGGAAGTGACATGTCGTTTGTTCCTTTGAATGTTGTCGTCCGTGTCAATTGCAGCCGTTCGTGGTCTGTGTTGCCAGATATGAAGTCCAAACGACACGCCATATCGAGGAGTCATTCTGTCGTCTGCACCTTCCGTATGTCGTCTGACTTTGCTGTGCATTAATTCGGCCAGAAATGACGTCGTTTTGCCTTCTATCATTTCAAAACAGTTCCACCGCCCAACCTGATTTTTTTAAGACTTTTAAGTCTGATCACCACCCATTTTTGTCACTTTTATCCTCAGGTCTTCACTTCAACCCATACACTCTTCAACACTCTCTCAATTCCCGTTGTTCTTCTCCTTCAAGTTGAGGTAAAATCAAGTCATTTTCTCCTTCCATTTTCTGTTAAAATCAACATCTAGTTTCTATTATATTCAGTTTTAATTCATGACTGATTGTGGGAGATTGAGCTTCAGTTTGGCTTAGTTTCTGGATGATTTTAGGATTTTTTTTTTAGTTGGTTTTCGTTGGATTTAAGATGGGAAACAAAGGAGTAAATTGAAGGTGATGATTTGGAGTTGAGTTGCCAATTTGGTTGGTTAAATAGGAACTTGTTTGGACAGTTGAGGATGATATGAAGTTTTTAGGATGAATTTATGCATGACTGTAATATTCAGGAATATTGAGAAGAAGGTGGGAACGTTTTGATTGGAAAGAAATTGGAGGCTTACGGATATATTTAGTTAGGACCATTTGGTGTATTTATGAACTAAAAGGACTAAAACTATAATTTTTGAGATTCTAGACAATTTCTTTGAGGGACTGAAAGTAATATTTTATATATGGGTAAAATTTGTAAATTTTAGAAGGTTTAGAATAGATTTGTAATTTTTAGGAAATTGAGGTATATTTATAATTTTAGAAAGTTGGAGGATCAATTAATAAATTTAAATACTTGGAGGACTAATTTATAAATTCTAAAAATTTTAGGGACTAAGTCATAATTTTCTGAGGTCTTATGGACTAAATAGTAATTTTATATAAGTCGGGGACTAAACTATAATTTTACGTACATTTCAATTTTCGAGGTTTTGGTGTTAAATCTTTGACTAAATAGGTTTTTCGTTGTCGGAGGAGTGTATGCATCTGCATTTGCATCGTATGCATTTTTGTGCTGCCACAGTACCAGTCTCACATCTTTGATTCCACTCTGACATAAATGTTTCAGTTTTGTGTTTCGGTCAGCAAGGTCAGCCGGCCACCAGTGGTGCGTGACTGAACCATTCAGCCTGGATATCTAGGTGAGTGAAATGACAGCTTCAGACATATAGGTTGCGTCTTCTGAAATTATATATTTTTGCTATATCTGGTTTTATTCTGGAATTTGGAATAATTAATGGTTTGGCTAATTAATAATTCGGCTTATGTGATTATTAATATTTAGTCTTTGTTCCAATTATCTAATATTTATATAATGTATATAAATATTTTTTTGCAAAATGATCTTTGCTCTGCATGTTCGTCTGCTATATATGGTAACATATTTACTTTGATATACTTATGTGAAAATATTCTGTTGTAAAAAAATAGTTTTTGGAAATTATTTATGTTTTCTGAAATAAATATCATGTTTTATTATTTATTAAAATTTCCATAATAGACACTCCATTTTGGATTTTAAAATATTTTTTGTAACTAGTATTTTGTCTGATAATAATCACTCTAATTGGATTTTGAGAATATTTTCTAGTAATAAATATTTTGTTCTAAAATAAATGTATTTTCTGTGATAAATATTTTTCCTTGGAATAAGTAAAGTTTATGTACTAAAATTTCCCGTAATAGATATTTTGTTTAGAAGTTGGTATGAATTTCATAAAGGATTTGTATACCTCGTAAGCTGTTTTTTCGTGCATTTGTTCTTTGAGATAAAGGTTGCTTGTTTTGGCTATATTCTTATTGGAATAATAAGGATATGTTTTTTGATTTTTTTCAATCGGTATTGCATGTTATGATAGTGGTGCATCCACTAGTATCTATTTGATTCTGCACTTTGAATTTCTGCAATATTATTGGTTAATTATTCTGACTCGGGACACCTTTGTTACGGGGATAAACGCAATATTTGGTATATCAATGTGAAGACTCAATTACCAAGGTAGGTTGTAACCCGTGCGTCTAGCTAACACACGTGAACTATATGTTTCTAGTGGCAGAGTCCTCGTTT
>CAODLS011250704.1:0-10281 GCA_948243855.1 Flueggea neowawraea
AGTAAGGCATAAACAAGTTCGGCAACGGCATTTGCGTAGGCAGTGGAAGATTTAGGAGCTGCAGTGAGGGGCATGTTTAAAACTATTAAGTGCCCTCAAGTGTGGAAACCATCGTTGTACATATATCTATCTTTTGCTCTCAGTATTAGTACTCATGAAGGTCAGTTCTACTGGTACACAAATCCTAAAGTCGGTCCTGCATTCTCGCAGGTTGAACATTGATCCTTGTTGATTTCAAAGCCTTCTTCTACCATATGACAACATTTTAATTCCAAGGTTTCCTTGCTTCCAGGAGTTCGTCGGGTTCATTTATGCAGTTGGTGCAATGGCTTCAATAGCAGGAGTTCTGATATATCAGAAGACTCTAAAAAACTATCCATTCAGAAACCTGCTATTCTTTGCTCAACTCCTTTATGCTATATCCGGAATGCTTGACATAATCTTCATCCGCCAATGGAATTTAGTCCTCCGAATTCCTGATTACTTCTTTGTTATCACAGAAGAATGTGTAGCGCGAATTGTGAGCAGAATCAGGTGGATGCCGATGATTGTATTGAGCACGCGGCTGTGCCCTCTCGGCATTGAAGGAACGTTCTTTGCGCTGTTAATGTGCATTGATAGCCTTGGCATGCTATCTTCTAAATGGGGTGGAGGACTTGTTCTTCATTTATTGAATGTCACAGGAACAGATTTTACAAACTTGTGGTTGGTCATCCTGATAAGAAACATTCTGAGGTTTGCAACACTGAGTTTGTTCTTTCTGATCCCTAAAGCTGATCAGTCTGATGATCTGATTCCGATGAACATTTTGTCTACAAACGAGGATGGAAATGCAGATGATGATAGCTTGCAACTTGTTCCTGTCAAGGACGGAATTGAAGAAGTTTAGTTGCTTATAACACACAGGACAGGACTTTGGTCAGAGACAGAAGAATGGATTCAACCAGCAACATGGTGTGGCATTCAACTTCAATGAGGAACTCTGTTATATGAGCAGTTCTGCACCATGGGCGTATAACTTGTTGTAATTGAGTTAATTCCAACATTAAGAAGTAGAAAGTTGGATTCCGGTGAGAGTGTTTCCTATTTTTTCATTTTTATTTTAATAGGACTTTAGACTGATTCACGGCATGCCATTGAATTTTAAGTTTTCCCAAATTAAAAGAAATTTGCGCATTTTTTACTTAAATCTTTAATCAAACGATTGTAGCAAGTAAATGAACTAAACTTGTTAGTGGGTTTTTGCTCCTTTGCACAATTTGCAAAACACAATAGTGAAGCAGAATTTTATTGAGGAAATTACACCACATGCCCTTTTTTATTTTGATTTCAAAAATACAATCCAAGCAATCATGTTTTTTAATACAAAACAATATTATTTTTCATATCCCTAGTACCACACTATTTATATTTTTTTTCCAGCTTTTCTCTTTCTCTCCTCCCTCTCTCTTCTCCTTTCTCTCTTTCTACACCTCACTCTTTTAGTCTTTCTCCTCTTTGACTCTTCCTCCCAAACCGTCTTCGCCACCATCTTCTTCTCCTCTTCCCTCTCTTCCTTCTCTCTCCTCCCTTCTTTTTTTCCCTTTCTATCTCTTTCTTCCCGATCTACTCTCATCCTCCTCCTTGATCTTCCCCCTCATCGGTTCTCTTCTTCATCGATGAACTTGAACGAATGTGATGTGATTCTACCAAATCTGGAGAGAGACAGTGAAGCGAGGACGATAGAGAGAGAGTAGAGAGATCTAGGTAGAGAGGAGCTAAGAGAGTAAGAGCGGGATAGAGAGGAGTGGTCAGGGTGGAGAGAGTGGCGACAGCTAAGGTTTTAAAACCCTAGCTGCAACCTAACAAAAACGACCAAAGTTCACCAAGTTTTAAAAATTTTTGTTTTTTACTCGTTTTGTACTCAACCTGTACTCACCTAAAAATTCGTTTTTTAGGACCTTAGCTACACCCCTAACGAAAAAGACCAATATTTGAAATTTTTTTAAGAAATTAAAGGTTAATTGCAACATGATTACACAACAAAAATGACCTGAGTTGACTAAATTAGTACTCAATTTTAGTTAGTGTACTCGTATTGTACTCATTTATGTGAGCATTTTTTAGTGAATATACTCTTGTTATACTCTAGTTTTATAATCCATGAAAAAATTAAGCTTCCAATTCCTAATATTAATGTTTCATTCTAGTTTTTTTTCATTATGTAGTCGATTTGTACTATTGTTGTGCTCATTTTTGTAGATATTTTTGTTGATGTAATTAACAAGTTTTAAATAACTTGACTCATTTGGTCTCATTTTATTATTGTATTCGGGTTTGTATTCGTGTTGTTCTCTCATTGTACTCATTTAGTATTCCCTTTTGTTCTCATTTGTACTCGTCATAGGCATGTACTCATCTTTTATTTTATGTTGGGTCTCTATTTGTTCTCATTTTTGTTGTTTGTATTCGTGTTGTACTCATTGTCAAAGATGTTCTCTGTTTGTTCTCATTTAGTTGTTTTACCAGTTTATACTCGAGTTGTACTCGTTCACAAGCTTAAAGAATATGGTCAAAACGAGGTCAATTTTTTGACGCATGGTCAACATGTGGTCAAACTGTTATATTTTTGAATATTTTATTCCGTGTTTCTATTTTTGGTAAGTTTTTCACATGTGTTATATTAGAAAAATTATCTTTTGTTTTATTGCCTATTTTTGCAAATCACCCAATTTTATTGAAAATAAAAAAGATTTGAGCACAAGATATTAAAAAAAATGTTAAAGAAATCAAAAGAGAGCTCAAAGGGGCAAAATAAAATATAGAAAAAAGATTAGGGGGTTTCGCTAATCCATAAGAGGGGTAATGTTGTGTTGAGGAAGAGAGAGCCTTTCCAACATCTATTCTTACCTATTTATATTGTTTTCGTCAAGGTTTTCTGCCAATTGATCAATTTTGGCATTCTATCAATCACGGAGTCAATTCTTTAATTTGTTGAGAATTTGCAAGAGGTCAACCCTCTTAGGCCACCCTGGCACCTTTCTTTCTGCAATTTTTTTGCTGGTGGTCATCCCCTTGGACTTTCTTTTGCTACCGAATTGTTTATTTTTTGGTGTTCAACTCCTTGCACTCTTGCAGATTGTTTCCTGGACATCAAGCTCCTTGGCATTTCCTTTTTTCTGTACTGTAAACTTATTTACTTGCTGCAGGGGCTAACTTGCATTTCTTTTCCATTAGTTTTGGTAGTTTGAGATCTCATTCTCCTTTTTTGGGGACTTTTATTCTTTTTCTACCACACCTTCTAAGAAATTGTAAAATTATGGTGTGAACATAGAATAAATGGAATGGCTTATTAGAGAGTACATATAAGCAGTTCTGCACTGTATGAAAATGAAAGGTTGAGGCTTGTAGCATCTGTTATCACAATGCCCAATAATGGAGAACTCTTTTTATCTTTTAGCTTAGTTTGGAAGCATTTTTTTTTAAATTTCTATTTTAACTTTGATGATCAACAAGATTTTATTGTTTATAAGTAATTGGAAATGATTAAAGGAAATTAATTCAAATTCAATTGCTACAACTTTACATCTATAATTGATTCTATTGAAATTTTGAAACTAAATTCTTATTCTTCAGCATTAAAAGACAACTTTATTGTCATCGAATTACAAAATATTATGTATAAATAATTGTAAATATAGAAAGTAAAAATATATGAACATATAAGTAATCAATTTGAGTTTAAATTCACTGAAATATAATAATAGGAAATGTTAACCTAATGAATATTTTATCTAAACAGGTTCATGATTGTCTCACCATCAAAAACAACAACGAAAAAAGGAAATACAGAAAAAAAAAATATTTTTCCTTAAAAAAAAAAGAGAAATCGTGTGGGTGTAGTTTTTTAGAGGCCATTAGTGAATTAATTTAATTAATTAAATACTAAATAATACAAATTAAATAATACAATAATTCACAAGGCAAAGAATATTCTTTTTTTCCTTTTCTTAATACTAGACATATCATCACGTGACATGTACGCGATTTTTAATATTTAAGATAATCATAAAAAATTAGGTAAAAAAATACATTGAAATTAAATATAATAACAAAATTTATAATGGGTAGAAGAAAACATTAAAGTTAATTTTAAGGCCAAAATTCATTGAGTTTTTTAAAATTTAATAATATTTTTTCTGCGACCTCTTAATTTTTAAAATTAAACATTTTAATCTCTCATTTTCATAATTTTATTCAAACGATAAAAAGGAAATGTCAACAACGCACGTACATAATAGTGAGAACTCCTTCACTCTCGCTTGCCTATCTTTCACACGTTCCCTTCTCCCTCTCCCCCTCTTTCCTTTTTACTTCCCTCAAAACCTCCACCACTACCAAAACCACCTCCTCCACCACAACCGCCGTCGCCAAAATCACCTTTTCCTCTACCACGATGACCACCACTGCCAAAACCACCACACCAAAATCACCTTCTCTCTCTCTCTCTCTCTCTCTCTCTACTTCCTTACCTAAAATGCATCTCTACTCTCAATTCAAAACCCAACCAGGGATGAGAGAGAACTCAGTCAAAGCAGAGAGCTTTCCAATAGAAGGATCGATTCTGCCTGTTAAACCCGAAGAGTCGCCAAGATTGAGAGCAATAACCCGGTCGGAGGTTACACCGACGAAGTTACAAGGGTCGGAAGTGAAATCCTAAGAAGCAAAGAAGCTGGAGCCAGGCATGTCATTTAACAACTTCCTGATTGCTTGTAGAGCCAAGAAATCAACTGGGTCCAAAATTGCATGTACACAAATCAATTTACATTGAAGAAGATAAGCAATAACAGTAACCAATATTGGCTATGAAAGCAATGTGGGCCTCTGAGTTGCCATGAAACAGTTGACACAGAAGAAGTGGAAGAAGCAGAGTGAAGAAGAGAAGGAAGAGAGCAGTGATGAGGGGAAGCAGATTCATGCCCATATTTTGAAATATGGTTTTGGGTCTAATTGTCTTGTTTTGAATACTTTAATTTTTACGTATCGGCTGATATGGGATTGTGAGAATGCATTGGTGACTACGTGAGGGAGAACGGGCTTGAAGGGAATTTGAATTCCTCAATGGGAATTTGAATTTGGTCACTGCCCTTAAATCTGGGTTTTTGTTCTTAAATTTGGGTTTTTCGCTCTTTAGTTGATTAACTAGTTCTGTCGCTCATTTGAATTGATTTGATCCTTGAATTTGCGTTTTCTGGTAAAGGTTGTGTTTTTTTAACTGTTTGATGAAGTTCGTGTGTTTGACTTGATTCCGCCATGAATTGTTTTTTGCTTATTAAGTTTGGTGATCAAAGTCAGAATATTTTTCCGTTCTTTTCTGTATTTTTTTCATATTCTATGAGAACAAATTAAACAATCCCTTGTTATTTCCAGGTTAATTTGAAACGAATTTTTTAGAAAAATGAAATTTTGAATTTTTTTTCATTCTGGGTGTGATTTTCTTCTCAAATCTGGGTTTGTTGGGTCTGAGAGTGTATACAGTGGTGGAAATGGGAGAGAAATAACGCAAGACAGAGATAAGGGCAATTTTGTTATTAAATTAATAAAATTAGTAGTTTTTTGTGTAAATTTTTTTATTATATTTAACTAATGTCGAACTAGACAGATATCGAAACAATTAATTTTAAAAATTGAGGAACCAAACGAGAAATATAGCCAAACTTAAAGACCGTGGTAAATTTTGCCCTAATTTTAATTGCAATTTTGTCCTAACATGTAACTCCCTCAGTTTCAATTTATCTGTCACCTTATTTTTTTTTTCCAAATAATTGCGGTTTTACAATTTTGAGAGAGTATTTATTAATTTTGTTACTTATTATACATTTTTTAATTGCTTTCCTAGTTGACTTTTGACCATATATGCCTTGAAAGGTAAAAGGTTTTAAGAGTCAAAATAATTTAAAATTTAGAAAATTTAATTGCTACTTTAAACAACAAATATTTCAAAAGAGAGGGAGTATAAATTTAATTAAAACTTGTTTTTAACTATCCATTATATTTACTAATTTTTCCAAACCAGACTAGAACCGTGAATAGCACAGTAAAAATCGACGGTTCATGAGCCGATTCCGATTCAAGGTTAGTGAAAACAGTTGAACTGTCAGTTAAGTAGCGGTTTGTACCGATAGTTTAAACTGGCGGTTTAACAGACAATTCAACCCTTACAAATCAGTGGTTTTAACTAAAACTAGTGGTTTATTCTTGCAAAACCAATAGTTTTAACAAAAACCAATTGTTCAACCTTTCAAAATTAGCGGTTAACTTCCTAAATCAGTTGTTTCAACCCTTTTAAACTAGTTTTTTTAACCAAAATCAACGATTCAACCTTCCTAAACTAGCAATTTAGCATAATTTTTTTAAAAAAATTTTAACCGCCAACCGAACGCCTAAACCGCTAACTAAACCGCCACTGACCGAAATCAAAACTAAACCTCCCACCGCCCCTGGGCGAATTGGTTCTGGTTCAGAGGGTTATTGAACCTGAACCGCCGGTTCATAAACCGTGACCATGTTTATATCATATAACACATAACACTAACAGAAAACCATCTTTTCTCTCTTCATCAACCATATTTTCTATAAAATCTCTCTCTTCATCAACCTTTTTTCCACCCACCATTAACCACCATCTCTTGCCATTTTACCATATATCATATAAGCTCATCATGCTTATCTCTCTTTTATCACATACCACCCTTTCTAGAGGTGAGCAAAAAATCGAATCGAAGTCGGTTCTGTTTTTTTCATAAATTTCAGTACACACACATATATTTGAATTCAACCCTAACCCTAATCCTTATTTCCTAGTCGACTGAGGCCCCTGTCCCCAATAAGTTTGTTTACGGTTTGTTTTAAGGAGTATTTTGTTTATAAATTATTTTATAGAATATTTAGGATTGCTTATTTTGTTTTTATACATTGATTATGGAATATCGACAGTGTGATATTTTGGGTTCATGGATTGATTATAGACTATTAGTAGTATGATATGTTTTGGAGTACACAGGAGCTTAACTTGATGCAAATTTATTTGGACAAACATCAAATCCATTTTGGTCAAAGAAAACTAACGGTTTCTCCATCTTTCCTCTTTTCTTTATAAACCATCCATCTCATGTTTCTCTCTCTCTTTCCAATCATATAGATCATTCTCTACTTGCCTTCACCATTAAGCACCCTCTCCCATAAACTATACATATGCCCTTCCCCGTTTTCTTTACCATTCACCTTTTTCACTTCACCACATGCTTGGCGCTTTCCTTTCCCAACAATATAGATTTATGTTTCGTTTCTCTTACTAATCGATCGAGCATTTAAGAAGTTAAATGCTAAATGTAAATTGAATTGTTATAAAAGTGGTGTATATAATGAAATTATATTGATTATTAGGTAGTAAATTAAGATAAGGTATAATTTAATGTAATTTTAAAAGAAACTTTGAAAAAAGAATTAGATAAATCACCTTTCTAAAAATAGTTTGAATAATTTGCACTATGTAATTGCATAAACTAATTCTAATAATTTGCACGTGTGAAATAAAAAAATAAGTAATGGTATTTTGATGCTAATGTTTTAGATTTAAGACTAAATATCAAGTTGTATTAACTATTAACTGACTTATATATAACTTTTCACATTGATGTAGCAGATTAGGCTTCACAAATTGAAAAGTTATAACTTATAATCTCAAGTAACTCGTATTAATATCACATGATCAAATTATATAGTTTTATTGGAATGTATTAATTGTAGATAAAAAAGTATCATTAATTTTTAGTTCGCCCAATAAAACGAATGTAAAAGGCTACTATTTGTATTCTTATAACAGGTAATTTTTTATTACAACCGGATAATTGTAAGAACTCCTACAATTTTCCTTATCAAAGTGTAACATTCTTATTGATGTACAACTTTCCCTGTTAAAGTTGTAAAAAAATTTAATATATAAATAAAAATTATTAATTAATTATTAATCATAAAATTATAAATTCTAATAAAAATATTATACTTTGATAAGAAATGTTGCAGAAACTCTTATAACTATGTAGTTGTAGGAAAAAAATTATCTTCTTTTAACTAACTATAATTGGTAGATAAAAAAATAAATAATTATAATTAGTCTTAAATATTTATATTTATTATTGAAGGAATCTTATACCGGTTAAGAAATAAACAATATAATAAATAGGTTCGACTTACTAACCTCGATTTCAGCGGAAACTTGCAGCAGAGCAGGACCAGTTCTATGTTGGTCTTACGAGCAAATCACGGTTGAAATGTCAAAGGGAGTGCTCTGCTGTTTCGCAGTCTAGATGTCACACGTGATCTGTGCAGGACTCGGGACAGGAGATCGAACCTCTCTCTCTCCCAGTTGAGAGCTCTCTCTCTCTCTCTCTCTCTTTGTGTGTGTGTTGGTGTTCAATGAGAGGAAGGAGCAAAACTCCTTATATAAGCCTCTAACGGGCTAACGGGCATAATCGGCCCAATCGACCCATTTCATCCCTAACTCAATTGGGCTTGTCAATTGACATCGGTTCACGTCTCGGTTCACACCTTGACTAATCTAGTTTGATTCTTCTCAATAGGGCTTTTTAATTGGTCTCAGTCCACGGTCTCGGTTCACACCTCAACCGACCAAGTTTGGTTCACTCGTCATAGGTGGACCGCATTTTTCAACATCTCTCACTCGCACATGACGAAACTTTAACTCGTCATGTATCATGATGAAACTAATTCCAATCATGATGAATATCTCGTATCATACAAGCAAATAGACCGCGCGACCAGCATACGATGAGAGTGCAATTGCTATACACCTGTTAGGGTTATATAACAGATCTTAACACAATCCTGCTAGAAGACGTCTTTTGAAGTCCAACTCCATTCTGCCAAAGTGTATGCAACAACAACACAAACTGCTGAAAACATATGTCTTCCCCTAGTTCGTAACCACACACTAGCAGCTTTCGGACTAGATCTCACGAAAGCTTTTCTCATAGTTCACACATCATGTGACACGCTACATGAGAGTCGACTAAGCAAACTTTTGAGACTAGTGCTAATGCGTCTAGAAACAAACTTCCCCTCTTACACCAGACAATCCATATAGCTAAGTTTACTTTCCCAGCTTGACACGCTTCGTCGAATCAATCATGACCATTAACGACAAGCTAGAGTAGACAAACTTAACTACATGTTTTGAATGTGTTAAGAGTTCTAAGAGTAGGTAGTACCGTGAACCACATGTTCACGACAGGGTCTCACATTAGGAAAAGTGAGATCGTTTATCAATCTTTTTCATCCCTATGGTCGTGTATATAACACACATGGTATGATCATGTGTTGTGGTGTTCTTTCATTCCTTTGGAGGTGCGCATGTTTATACAACATTATAAACACCATACAAAAGTTTCGGTTACGATGCATTTTGCCATATAACCTTAATCCACACTTGACAAGATTATTTCTGATTTTACGACAGAATATGCTAAAAGTCTCTCAATTTTAGTATCTGATCATTTAATGATCGGCATAGAAATCCATCATATGGCATATGACTCTTTAGATAAGACTTTTTCTTGCCATTTTACAGTGAACTCATGACTGTAAAATGCAAGACGACATCTTGATTATGAACATGCTCAAGATCTCTCTCTACGTTCAAAACCAGTCTCATCTTAGTTCTTCCCGCAACGGACTGGGAAAACTAAGGTAAACACCCATGTGAGTGGGTTACTTCTCTGTCCAACATATTTTCACACGTAACGCTACAACAAAAGTCAACTCTCAATATTTGTGCTCGTGTATTACCCACAATGATCTTATTAAAGATCATGTTTTAAGGGATTACATACTTCTTCAAGTGAAACTTGTACTCAAATTTACTTGTCCTTGTGCAACCAAGTTATTTACTAAATGATACTTGATCTCGATTTGCTTAGAATTATAATGGATCTTATTGATCCTTAAGCAATCAGGGTCGACTGTCACTAAGACTGTCGTAGGTTCTTTAGGTAGTTAGTGCTAAGTGGTTCATTTCACTTAATATCCAACCTTCTTATTGCACTGTAGATTACGAAGCTATAATATCAATTTCTTTTGCCACACTTATATGTGTTCCTCACTATTGCGTGAAGTGACCTTTCAGCCAAGTAAGAACACATAACCAAACATGGACGTCCTATAGTCCATATCATTACGTGGAGTTGCAACTGTGTCTTATTTTATCGCAAGCCCTCACGATAA
>CAODLS011250737.1:0-14941 GCA_948243855.1 Flueggea neowawraea
ATAGGATATGAGATATCAATTAGAGAAGATAGAACATGTTAGAGAACAGTGTTTTGGATCGATCCACTTATGATAATACTACATGGTTGAAAGGTCACAAGTATTTCTCATACAACGCTTATACTAGAATCCCTTGACCTGAAATCACTATGGATTCTTAGGTGATTTCTCGTATACTTTGACGCACACTTAACGTTATTTGTAATGAGTAACAAGTATGAGTATAATTGGGTATGCCATGAGTCATGCTAAGAAACATGAGTGAAATGAAAGGATTGCCACTCTCGAAGAAAGAGAAGATATCACCGGCTACTTGATTAGTGAAACTGAGTAGTGTGTGGCCAAACCCAAACAAAGTGATAAGTGTTATCATTTGTTTGACTTAGTTAGGATTACTTATAGATCAAGAAAATGTTTTAGCATAAATAAGGATGATCGGGTTCCATGCCTTAAGCTAATCATGATATCGAGAGGCAAAGGGTTGTATAAGGTTGTAATTATGTTATGTTGATTTGTAATTGACATTCATTTCAATTTGGGTAATCATAATATCTTGCTAAAGACCAATTATGATTTATGAGTTTTAAATTAATTTGGACTCATTGCTAACATTGAATGGACCTATAGGATCGTACACAATAAAATCTGGGTTAGGGCTAAAACTAATTTTCTTGGCAGGCCATTAATTTATGTTAATAATTACAACATAATGAGGTGGGCTCACGGTGAAATTCGGCACACCCTTTAGGCTTAAAAGAATTGAAAAATTCGGCCTAATAGGTATTTAATTAAAAGGTTTAATTAATTGATTAAAAAATGAAAGAAGAATCCTTATTCAAGTAGGAATTGTCAAGGAAATCAAAACTCTTATTTTGTAGGAGTATGACCGGCCACATTGATGTACCAAATCTAGGGTTTTAATTTTGGAAATTCTCCCTAGGGTTTGGTGGTTGTATGTTCAGCATAGATAGAATAAAACCTTAGGGTTTTCTTTCTTCTTCTTCCCAACCATAGCCGAATTCTAAAAGGAGACAAGAAGGGATTTTATTTTGATTTACTCTCTCTTGTTTAGGGTTTGGCTACACAGAACTAAAAGAAAATTGTTTTTCTTTCCTCTTCCATATAGCCGAAATACATAAGATAAGAAAGCTAGTTTTTGAGTGCTAGCACACATAGTCTAACCTAAGAGATTCGTGTGTGTGAGAGTGTAGATGAGAGTCATCTTTTGGCAGTCCCTAGGTCAATCATGTTCCACACTAGCTAAGGAGAAAGGGATCAAAGTTTTGATTCGGGCTCTTTTGGTGTTGTTGAATTTCGGCCAGCAAAGTAAGAGGTATTAAAATTTTGCACTTAATTTAAATTGATTATATTGTCATACATGGATCTTGACATGTTTCTTGTGTTTTTTGTTGCGTTTAATGTTGATTAATCTCATAAGAAACCCAACACTTCCCTCTTCAAAAGAAATTTGTCCACGAATTTTCAGATAAAGCAGATCAGAAGGTCTACCAAATGCACTACACTACCAAACAACTAAAGTCATCCCTAAAATCATCTCCAATTTCTCAAAGTCATGAATCAAATACAAATCTCCAAATCAGAATCAAGTCTAGAACCTCAACGTGACCACTATAAAGAGACCAATTATGAATCTATCAACGCTCTACTCACAGAAGCCTAGATATGCAGACATGTAACAAAGAATGCAGAAAATGCAGAAGATGTAAAGAGGAATGCAGAGACAAAACCAGATGACACTGACCTAGAAGTTCAGCAGAATCAAACAGGCGCAAGCAGCTATACTACGACTTAGCATAATGGTGTTTCTGTGGAATACTCAAAGGCACTCCAACAGAGGGGAACGATTGAGTCTAACCTTTGCTGACAATGACAACAAAACTGGGAATAAATCAAGGATGAAATTTCTAAGGAACAAAACTGAAGATACCAGATTGTACAAAGATATAAGTAAGCAAAGGGATATTTTATCAAGGTTCAAGAATCAAATGTCAGAAGATACAAACTTAAACACTCGTCAAACACACGGAACAAAAGAAAGGCAAACTAGACCGCAAACCATATTGCAAAAAGGAATGTTCTGACAAAGACATATGGTTTAGAAATGCAATTTTGAATCCAACTCAGACAACAATCACAAAGCACATAGAAGACGAAACAAATTCAAACGTTACTAGCAGAGGTAGAACATGCATTCCCACAGAATTAATCCCCTAATATATTATCCCATAATCAAATCAAATCAAATCAATTCATCCTATAACTGCCAACCATTCTATATACTATCAAAGGTACAAGCATGACTTTTAATAATTTCAAACATAAGTGTTTAACCCAACATATCTCAAAATCTTAATAGAACAATCATGGAGAAATTATCTTTCTCTACAACATTTCATAGCATGTAGTATCAAATCCTCGAAGCCATACATTTTCAGCAAAATCACCTAAATGTTTGAACCATAATCTTCATTCGATTCTATCTGAAATTACAAAACACCCAAAAATATAATAGAGACAAATATTACTAGTAGGGAGATCATATGTATTCTGAGATATTAATCATCTATATCCAAATCAAATCAAACTCGTAATTTCCATATATTCGTAATCGAGTTCAGATCATATCTCTAGATTAATCATTTATCCACATAAGTCGAACCATAATTCGAATCCATCAGAATTCCTCAAGTATTATTCATAACTCCTCCAGTATCATCATATGTACATGATTTATCACGTATTTTTTTTTTATCTCAAATGGTTGACCTCAAACAATTTGCCAACCACTAAAGTGATTATATTCTGATTGTCATCATCAATCTCGTTAACTGATATCTATAATTGTAATAACCGAAGTCACTAATAAATTTGTCACTGAATTGTTGATTACGTACCATTCCTATCATTAAGATATTTTACTAACATAACCAGTATCATCCTCACTCATTACCGACTAATCCGCTAGTTCTTCAAACATACTATAATTTTTAATATTCCAAATAGCAAACCTCAAATCAATCTCATAGATTATTCGCATTTACTAACAGATCAAAGGATCATCCCTTACCCCTCAAATTCTCCAAAGTACCCAGATGTCATCAATGCTGACACTAACAAATCAATGCTCCACTGATGGTATCTTAACCTCGCGCCAAATCAAAGAATCTATGCCTCTGCTATCACTGATCAAATCATCTGCTCTCAAAAATTACACTAATGAAGGCTAATGTAACAAACAAAATGTGATGCCAGAATCAAATTAAGTATATGAGGATTCAAAGATGCGGACATATAAAAAATGTCGGTGATGATGATCCACCTCTACAAACATATCAGACAACAAGACACATATGCGGACATCAAAATTCCGATGGATGAAGCGAGCACCTTACAACGATAATGCATAATTATGGATGCAACAGAAAAACATAATGCATATGCATATATCAGAATGATGACGTAGAGATATCTCTACAAGCAAAAGATAGAAGGAGAAAAAATGCAAATGTCAAAATGCAAATGATTGCCACAGTACCAGAGAAACTCTCAGAAACACATATAGAGGCAAATCATATTGACTCGATTAAGAATACCTCAGCTCCACAACCGACCCAGACAATATAAAACCTAACGCTCTGATACCACCTTTGTCATGATCCATTTTAGGACCATGACCGATGTATGAGGCGAACTGTCTATGGAAGCTCGGACCATCCCGCACAAGCCTTGGAGAACAAAACTTATTCCCGAATTCATTAAATACAAGACTAAAGTCGTTTTAACAATTCAGTAAATAAGTAAAATCCAAACTTCTTAAAACATAAGCTTGCATAATAATAAATTATTATTAAATCAGGAATCATATTTAAATATCGAATAAATTTATAGAACCAAACACCCACAAGAATCCCGGTGTGGAGCCAGTAACAGAACAAATGAACTATGCCAAAACAAAAGGACACTCACTATCAGGTGGAACACCTCACTAGGAACTGGATGTCGAACGGCTGCTGAATACCAAAAGAGAACCTGAAAAATAAGATGAAGGAAAATAGGCAAGAAACAGAATGAAAGGGGTAAGAATCCCTAGTGATGAAACGACACTCCAAAGCAGCTCTAGGTCTCACAAAAACTATTTTGAAAATATTTTCAGAAAATACCACATGTACGCATATAGTTAGATACTATTAGTATACACTCGTATACAGATACATAGTAGTTCAGAAATTATACATAGTACTTCAGAAATTCATTTCGAAAACGTTCACACAGATAACAAACAACAGACAGTGACACGATTGAAATATTAAATAAATTAAATAAACATAATTATTTTTCAAAATTTGAAATAGATATAATATTTTATTTTTAGAAATATTACTGAAAATAATATTTATTTTTCTCAAAACACTTACAGAGGATAAAATTTACTTTCAAAGTATTTGCTGAGAGTAATAATAAGAATATTAGAAATATATAAACACATATATGTACGATAGATGGAAAATAAATAATACTGTATTTTGAAAACATTTCCAGATGAAGCAGACAACATAAAATAAATCAAACATTTAAATCAAAAAGTATATATATTTATAGCAGACGGTAGGATAGTGACCATACAGAATTAGATGGATATCAAAAGTGTGGTTGTGCCACAAGACAGAATCAAATAGAGTATGTGTGTTTGATCGGACACACGGTCACCAGAATACCTTGGTAACTCGGGCCTTTACAAAGCAATGGTATACCAAAGGCTACGCTACCTCGTAGTTAGGTGTCCCTTATCAAAAATTATATAATATCAAACAATTAGTTTGAACAGACAGTTGTATAAATAAGACGGTAAAATTCATAAGATATATGAAGTTTCATATATCGAAAAACATAAAACTGAGTACTTATTATTATTATTATTATTGCTTTCAAAAATAGAGAAACGTTTTACAGAAAAAATATTACAAAGGTTTATTTAAAAATCTTATTTCATAACAGAATAATTTATTATAGTAAACAAATAAGTTTCCCAAAGCAGAATAAATAAAAAAAACAGAAAGACATGCAGAGCAGAAATGATTTTTAGAAAATATACACATAAAAATATATTTATTTTAGTAGAAACTCGGAAGATTTCAAAAAAATAGACATTTTGCAAACAAGTTCTCACGTAAGCAAATTTTAGATTTACCAATCGTTAGTTTATTCCAGATTACATGTCAGAGCCCAAACACAACAAAAACGTATAAGTTTAGGAAGATAACTTATGTGTCTAAAGCTATTATTCCACTCGCCTAGATATCCAAGCTGGATGGTCCAAACATGCTCCACTGAAAGGTGGCTGGCTGAGCTCGCTAATCGAAACACAAAACTGAAATAATTATCAAAGCAGAATCAGAGATGATGTTGGTACTGTGGTGGTATAAAAAATGCATGCAATGCCATGCAAATGTAGACAATGAACCTGAAAAGCCTATCCCAAATGAAGATCTAACACTTTCATCTCAAAAATCAAACAACTCGTAAAATTACAATTTAGTCTCCCGATCAATGTAAAATTATGTTTCAGTCCTTAAGGTTTTCAGAATTACAAATTAGTCCTCAAAATATTCTTAAAGTACCAAACAGTCTTCCAAGTAGTCAGAAATCCCAAATAAATTCTCAAACTCTCAGAAATTGCAAAACATGCAAAATTACAAAACTGGTCCAAAATATGCAAAATATTAGATTTGGTCCTTTCGGCAAAAAATTACCCAAAAACATCCAACTCTCAATACAATCGACAAAAAACATTTTCCAATCTCTACATTGACTCTAAATGATCTCCTGAACATAACCCAACCATTGGTTTCAACAAAACGACACGAAATCAATCTAAAATCATCCAAACCCGAATCTAACCCTAGCCCAAACAATAACTCTTCAAATCTCTTGATTTCAAGCTCTATCTATGTTCTTGTAACTTCAATCAAGCCTATTCAAACATCCCCAAGCATTTATTCCAACATAATCAAACAAAAACTCAAACCCATTTCAAAATTTGGCCAAAACCCTAATCCAACCAAAGCAACATCAAATCTTCATAACCCAAGCGCAATTCGTGTTCTTCTAGCCTCAATAAATCATAGACAATCATTATCCAACTTATACTCCAACATAAATCAACAAAATCAAACTCAACATTCAAAACTATCACTATTCACTTACACCGATCAAAATGTGATTCAATGCATAAAATGAAGAAAGAAGTGAATAAAGATGTGTTCTTACCTCAAGGAAGCAATAGGAATCAATGAGAGACAATGGGTGATGAAGAGAGAGAATTTTCGAATTGAAAATGGCGGAGGAGAGGTGAAAATGATGAAAAAGGATCGGTTTAGGTGTTATAAGCTGTCAACACAAGATTCACATACGTCATTCTGAGTCTCACGTATGTTAGGGGACCTTCACGTACGTCACCAAACATCTCACGTACGTTATCGGGTGGAAAATTTTGTCCAGAGGCATCAGAGCCGACCTCACATACGTCACTTTAAATTTTATGTATGTCAATCATACGAAAACCCAGCTCACGCACATCACGCGATTTATGTACATAAGGCTTTATGTAAGTTAGCCTAAATAAGGGTTTATGTACATAAGGCTTAAGCTTATGTACGTAAGTATGCCTTACGTGCATTAGCTTTTTGCCTAACGTGCGTAAAGCCTCCATTTTCACTTTCCTTGATTTCTCTTCGCCTTCAGACACACATCCGGCCATTCCCAAGGCTTTGCAACTCTCGAACTTACAAAAATGCTTCATCTACCATCTTCAATACTTAATAAACATTTCAAACACCAAATGATGGGATCAAAATTGATCGAAAAAAATTGAGACTGGTCAAAATGCTATAGAGGATAGGTAAGAAATGGACAAGGTATTACATATGGGATCAAGATAAAATTGACGAAGGGCTTACAAGAAAATTCAGAACCACTTTTCACGTTGTGCAAAGCACGTTGAAGAGTAAAGGTGAAATTTTTGAAGAAATCCATCAACATATGTTGATGGATGCTAAGTGCGTAGACGAGGTCAAGTCCAGAATACTGCCAAATTTAAGATGCTCCTCGAGAACTTAAATTTGAATATTCCTTGACAGAATCAAAGGTGTGATCTTTGGAAATGACAATGCATGTTGATGACTTATGTAAAGTGCACTGAGCTCGTTATCTACACACATTGAAGATTTGCTAAGTGCGCAGAGGCAAAGTTGTTCTAGGTAGAAGCTACTGGACTCAAAGCAATGAACAATGAAGATAATCAAAGCGCTTAAAAAATCTAAATAATGCATGAACTACGAACGTAGTACATGTGGAATGCGCGTAGCATTGAATGACGTCATTAAAAATCAGAATTTTTTTCTAAGTCTCAGTGGCTACCTCGAGATTCACAATGACTGTATTTTGCAGGTTGCTTATAAATAGACATTTCTAAGGAAAGAGAAAGGTACGAACTTTATTAAGAGAGTGCCCGAGATTTTCTTATTTGATTATTGAATTTCTCTCTCTTATTGGTCATCATTTTCTTATACCAACTGAGCTTGATTTGCTATTTTATTTTATGGGTTGGTGTGAGATATTGTTTTAAATTTTGGAAACCACTTGTAATCAAGCTTTGGTTTAAGCTTCAAGAGTAGTATAGGTTTGCCTTTTTTATTTCCCTGAAAAATAAGAAAGGTATTGGTTTTCTTGTTTTGGCCAGTTAAAAACAAGGTGTAAAGGTTATTTGTGAACTGAAAAAAAAGGTGTAACATTTTGCCACCACCTGCAAGTGAGGAGTTCTTAGTGGATTCAAAACTCTCTAGTGAGCTAGAGGAGTAGACATATGTCAAGGAGGACAGAACCACTATAAATTCAGGCCTTTTCTTCTCAACCCTTCATCTCTATAATTTAATTTTATTTGTGTGGTTGTGTTTTGAATTAAGCTACTATTTTGTCTTGCAAAGTGTTAAAAAGTTTTCAAAGGTTTTAAATTTCTAGCAAAGATCCAATTCACCCCCTCCCTAATTGGATTGCCATAGTGATGATGGTGATCCATTGGCCAATGTATGCATTTCGGCAAATTAGATACTCCTAAAATCCCTTTCTTTAATTTTTCATGCATTTTTATTTCTTGTTTGATTATTATTATTTGCATGAATTTTTGAATATATTGATTTAAATATGTGCATTGGTTTGAAACAAATAGGGGGTAGACCTCAAAATCTTCTTCACCTTATCGAATAATGGGATACAAAGATGACCGCTATTACGAAATCGAACGACTTAAACTCATTGGAGCTTAGTGCTTTAGTTGGGTCTCTTATAAACTATGAGATTGTGCTAAAGTCAAGAGATGGGAGACCTAAGCATGGCAAGACATTGAAAGCTTTCACTCATTTTTGAAAAGAGGAGAGTGAAGGAGAGACAAGTTTGGATGAAGAGCTAAAATTCTACTCCATAAAAATAGCAAATTTTGAGAATTTGTTGAAAAATCAACAAAAAGAGATGGAGAGGTTGAAGAAGAAAAAGAAAACAAGAGGTTATAGTTCATCTTCAAGTGATGATGGTGATCAATCGGCCAATGTATGCCTTTCGCATATTAGGTACTCCTAAAATCCCTTTCTTTAATTTTTGATGCATTTTTATTTCTTGTTTGATTATTATTATTTGCATGAATTTTTGAATATTTTGATTTAAATATGTGCATTGGTTTTGTCATGATCCGTTCCCGGACCATGACCGGCTTACGAAGCAAACCGTCTATAAGAGCCCGTCCCATCTCGCACAAGCCTCAAAGATCATAAACTCTACCCGACTTAACAAATTATAAAACATTTAATAATTAAAAACATAAGTAATATAAAATGGTTTCATTTAAATCAAAGATATATAAGTAAATATATAAAAATAATATCAGTAACTAAAATCAGTATAAATATATCAAAATACAAAAAAGGCAACCCAGTAACAGTGATGATTGCGGACTCTGCCACCAATTGATAAGTATACGTATCTGGCCGGATACACGGTTACCACCAACCCTGGTAACTGGGATATAAATGTGCATTAGTATACCAAAGGCTACGTTTATCCCATGTTGCACAGATGTCCCGTATCAATTATATATATAACTTTAAATCAAAAACAGTAATCATGCAATAAAAGCATATCGAAAATAGTAGAGGATATATAATAAGTATATATCGATTCAAAAATGGTACGCTGATTAATAAACGTATAATCGGGTTATTAAATTAACTAACCCTTATATTAGTCCAATTTCAGAATTATAATCTGAACACATCAAAAACAATATATATAGGTGGAAGACACAACCTATGTGTCTGAAGCTGTCATTCACTCACTTGAATATCCAAGCAATCGGTCATACACCACTAGCTGGCGACTGATCACACTGATAGGAACAAAAAGCTGTAACAATAACCATGAACAATGCATGTATCAGAAACAATCAATGAAATGTTGGTACGGTACTGTGGCTGCACCGAAATGCGTACAAATGTATATGCAACTAAATGCCCAAACGACACCCGAAACTTCAAAAAATTATGGATCAGCACCCAAAATATTCCTAATTTAATACTGGGCCTCAAACAGTCCAAAAATCCATAATCAATCCTTTGAATCTCAAAAACATATAATTTAAGTCTCCAAATAACCCAAATAGCAATTTAGTCCCTAAAATGCCAAATATCACTTTTGGTCCTCTAATGACA
Organism: Flueggea neowawraea; assembly: GCA_948243855.1. Classification (NCBI taxonomy): domain Eukaryota; kingdom Viridiplantae; phylum Streptophyta; class Magnoliopsida; order Malpighiales; family Phyllanthaceae; genus Flueggea; species Flueggea neowawraea. Next base: position 9,777 of record CAODLS011250737.1, read on the forward strand.
AATTACCAATTTAGTCCAACTTTCGATTCAACCAATCAAAATCGTACCCAATCACCTACATTGACTATGATCGACCTCCTGAACATGAAACCAACATCTATGTCAACAAAAAAAACTCATAATCTCCAAGAATTTGCAATCACAAATTCGGATTCCAATGAACCCTAGAACAAACCACATCCAATCTTCAAGATCCACAAATATTTAAGTTAATCTAGGTCCCTCTCACCTAGATACATCAAAAACAAACTTAGATCCACTAAGAAATCTGGCCAAAACCGAAACCCTAGCTCAATACAAACCCATTTCGTCCAAACACAAAAGCCTTCAAAGTCAAAGCTAAAATCTCAAGTTTCCAACCTCCAACAATCATAATCTAACCACATACAACTTCCATTCCAACAGAAAGAAGAGATCCGAACTCAAACTTGAAATTCGTTCAAAACCCTAGATGAACAAATTGAAGCAAGAATAAGGAAAAGAAAAGATTAATGAACGATTCTTACCTCAAGAGTCGAAGTGGAAGCAATGAGAACCAATGGAGATGAAGAGAAGCAAATTTGGGAGTAATTTTGGTGGTTGAGAGGAGTTATGGCTGAGGAGAAGTTGGGTGGGGAGTATTTATAAACCCATAAGATAGCACGTGCATTTTTGTCAAAATGAGTAGCATAAAGTGGGTATTACGCACGTAGTAGCCTTATTAAATGTGTAACACGCCTATTACATGAGTAGAACTTCTTTCTGCGAGTGTAAATGGCTTCAAAACACATTTCGCCCCCAGACGACGATCAACGCGCACAAAACTTGATCCAATGCAAGTAGTAGACCTCCAGATCACTCAATGAGCACAAAACGTTCCCTTTAAGGAATTTCCAACTTAAATTCATAATTCCATCACTCCCGGGACTAATTAAACACCCAAACATGATAGACTGATGAAAAAAACCTCTTCGAACATCTTACAATACTATGAAAGCAATGGATTGCTACACAAATCCAATTGAAATGGGTGAGATATTACAGGTTTGAAACAAATAGGGGGAGAGATTTTTTATATATGCACCAATTGTTTTTGAAAAGGGGAGTGAAAATCGTTATCATTGCTTAAATTGCTTAATCTTTTTGATGATCACAAAAAGGGGGAGAGTGTTGAATATGCTTATTTGAAAGGGGTAGAAAATTTTGGCATTCACTCTTTCATAACACTAACCAAATGACAAGGATGGAGTCCTTGTTCAAGTTGTTGTCTTTGATGTAGAGCGTTAATTCTTCAAAGTTTTGTCATCATCAAAAAGGGGGAGATTGTTTGATCATGAGTGATCAACATTAAGTTTCCTATGTGTTTTGATGATGAACAAAAGGTTTTGATGAAGTGCAAAATGTTTGAATTAAAGCGAAACACTTTGGAAAGCTCGAAATTGCGAAACAAGCTACTACAGGTACTTCACGTACGCAAGGCAACAGATCACATATGTGAGAGAGGCTGTGATTGCACAGAAGCCACTGGAACTAATCGAAACACATTTCACAGCAAGAACAATCTAACGTACGTAAATATGTGGTTCACGTACGTAAATCATACTCAAAGATGATCAACGTACGTAAGTTGACCTTTCACGTACGTAAGTTGGAAACAAACTCAGGTAATGTACGTAAGACTATGTTGACATACGTGAGAATGACACATACATATTCTCTTCACCAACGGTCATATGGCATAGGAATGCTATAAATACATCAAGAAAAGGCCAAAAGCGTGTTGGACAACTTCAGAATTCATTGTGCCAAATTTCCTATCAATTCCAATCAAGAAAAACATCAATTCAAAGGGCATTGAAGCTAAGTAAAACAACATTTTGTAGGCCTTAGAAGTGTTGAGTCGGAATCAACCTTGTTGTATTGACCTTGTTGGATTGAGCCGCAATCAATAATCGAGATAGTGAAAAGCCTAAGTGAGACTTAGGCAGTAAACGTAGGCATCGAGTTGGCCGAACCACTATAAATTCTTGGTGTTGATTTTTTGCTTTCCTTTTAAGTCGCTTCCACTCTCCAAAATCAACTAAGGCATAGACCAAAATTCTCCAACAGATGGAGGCGACGGAAGTCACTGTGCAGATGGAGATGGAGGCGAAAATTTTGTTTCGGTGAAGAAACTTTAACTTGTTTCGGTGCAAATCTTTTTTTTTTTTGTTGTTGATAGATGCGATGGTTGTAGAGGGGCAACGGTGTGTGTTGACGAACATAGAAATGGTAAGTTACTCTTCTGTTAGAGAAGCCGTCATCGGCCGAAGATTGAACTGGTTTAGTGTTGGCAATGACGGAGATCAATTTTGTGTTAGAGTGGCGGCGGAGATGTAGTGGCTAGGTTTTCGAAACCCTAGCTATTGCATTCCGTTTTTATAGAAAAAAATAAAAATATTAATTGAACTGGTTTTGGCGTCATTGGCGATGAAGTTTGATTTAGTGTTGGTGGTGGACAACACCTAAAATTGATGTTGTATATACCTTTGAAGACCATTAGAGATCTTCAAAGACATTTGTAAACTTTTAGAGACCTTTGTACACTTTTGTACACTAAATTAATTTCCATTAAATGAATTAAAATTTATAAATATCGTGTACGCCGAATACATACATATACAAATAATTTAGCTTAATTTATAAAAAAATTATTACACCAAAAATTTATTAAATTAAATTTCTTAAAAAAATAAAATTGTGAACTCCCTTTTGAATACTTCTGTAGATCTTTAAAGACTTTTGTAGACTTTCTGGAAAATCAAATATGTTTTTTGGCTGGAAATTATTTTTTTTGCGTAAAAAGCAATTTTTTGCAAAAAAATATTGCAATTTCTCACGAAAATGACATTTTAAAGATTGTGTTTTTTTTCGCATTTTTTATAGTTGAAAACTTAAATGACACTTGTCAAATTCGGTATTTATGTAGTTTATGTAGCACGAAAGTGAAGAAAATTTCATTTATAAAAACAAACTGAAGAAAATTTGAAGGAGTTTGTTTATAAAGTTATCAATTTTAATTTTTAAATTTTCATAGGTATCTCCTAGCTTATAAAGAAGCGAATTTCTCACTTATTAGAAGTTTTGTGTTTTTTACCTGTCACTAATTAGAAGTTGAACATCAACATTTCTACTCTGATCCAAGAAAAAAATTCTCACCATTGTCACTAGTTTAATAAAAAATATTATTTTTTAGGACAATTGACTAATGATAGTAGCTCAAAAACTAAAAACTCGTTAGCAAATTTAAAAATTGAAATTTCAAATTTGTTATATTATGGTGTAAACTAACTAACATAGTCGCAATAGCCTTTTGCTACTTCTAACGTTGCCATGACAAGTAGCTCTGTAACGTTTCATAAACTTAAAAAGAAGCCTTTTTTTTTTCTAGCATATTGTCAGCTTATTTTTTTTTAAAACATAATTAATTAATCAGCTTATTCTTGAAAAAAATTATTAATCAGCTTATTAGTGATGACAATTCCTTGTTAAAACATTTAATTCGTCGAAACATTTCTAAGCCCTTCTTACAAAATAATTTGCCGATGTCTTTAACTATTAACAGGAAAATAATAAAAAATGCCACTTAAAGCCAAATAAATAAAATGTAAACCCATTAATTAAAGCCATAACTGATATAATCCACAGTGCTACATCGATCTCTATCTCATTCAACAATCAACATTCATTTAGTCAACATAAACCCAAAATAGATCGGTAGGAGTAGTGCGTGGTATGAAAGTGTTTATGTTCTTGTGTAAATATAGAGCAGACTAGTCTAGAGAAGAAGGATGAGATTGTTTTACAATTATATACATCTTTTTCGAAACGAAAGAATTTATTTTTACCGCCAAAAAAAGTTATCCAACATACGTGGATCAATTAAGTCTATAAGACAAATTCATAATACTAATAATAAGTCCAAAATTCTAAGGATTTGACCCCGGATGATGACGCTGATCCACCTAATAGTCTGCTGAAGTAAAAATCACCAACAGTCTGGAAAATGAGTCGCTATACTCTATCTCTTGAACAATAATTGGGAAGGGGTAAGCTGCCTACTCAATAAATATATTAACTATATCCCTGCTATACCTTGCATGCGATATAATTATATTACATTTACACGCGAATATTCAAATAACCAAAATATCAATAAATCAATTAATCACCAACCAATTAATTAATTAATCAGGCAATCATCTAGCATACACAATCAAGCAATCCACAAGCAATTAAAATTCATATCAACAACAATAAAATTAAATTATATATTTCCTATTTCATTATTATCATTTGGGCCCTGCTTAATCTAGTAAAGTGGTGCCCAATGATATGTCGGCATAGGATACCTCATCGCAGAGACAACATCCAATCATATCAACCACTAAAGATATACACCCAATAGTACATATACACTCAATAGTCAACTCTCCCTTCTTCCTCCTTTTATCGATCCAAACAAGCCTTCAAGAATTTTGTATATTTTCCCTCTTCCCTCTTCCTATTTTTGTAAGTGCCGGAAAATTGAAACCATTATAAACGCCAACAAATTGAGGTAATGAAACACTTTTTTAAGCACTACTTTTTTCATTGCATGGAATCAATCAGATAGCGCCATTTTTTTTAATTGCATGTAATCAATCAAATTTTTACTAACTATAAATTCAATTAATTGGAATGTAAATTTTACTCCATAACAAATATAGATACTGTTGACTCTCAGTTTTGATGATTTTAACAAAACATGTGAAAAAATTAAGCAATGCACGTTGCAGCCAATGATAAGCATATTGCAGCATGATCAATACATGTTCCACATGACACAAGTCACGTTGATCATATCAAAGCAATTCTGGGTTTTCCAGTTGAGGTACAAGTCGCGCAATACAAGATACAAGTCACGTTATCTAGTTGAACTAAAGAGGCAGTAGACATCTGAAAACTACTAGTTGTGTTGTATGAAGCGCAAGTCGCATTACGTGGATGAGTTGCTCTCGGCATGGAATGCACCTATGTACAAGTCATGTTGTAGAGCGTACAAGTCACGTTGACGAGAATGAGCATCAGACTTGAAGTCGATTTGAGAGCAATGGAAATCGACGTTACACTATGCTTCATGACACGTTGTGAGTAAATGAGTCACA